>PVJL010013487.1:0-32114 GCA_004026885.1 Lyroderma lyra
AAAAAAAAAAAAAAAAAAAAAAAAAAAAAAAAAAAAAAAAAAAAAAAAAAAAAAAAAAAAAAAAAAAAAAAAAAAAAAAAAAAAAAAAAAAAAAAAAAAAAAAAAAAAAAAAAAAAAAAAAAAAAAAAAAAAAAAAAAAAAAGAAAACTGGAAAAAGAACACCAAACAAATCCTCAAATCAGCACAAAGAAAGAAATAATAAAAATCACAGTGAAAATAAACAAAATTGCAAAATTGAGGCTAAGAAGACAATACAGATCTATAAAGCCAAAAGTTGATCCTTTGAAAAGATAAATAAAATTGTCAAACTGTTAACCAGACTCCTCAAGAAAAAAAGACAGAGGACCCAAATAAATGAAATCAGGAATGAAAGAGGAGAAGTGATAACAGACACCACAGAAATACAAGAAATTATAAGAAAATATTATGCCTTGCTGACAGATGTCACCCCAATAAGTCTAACAATAAAAATGAATTAAATAAAAAAAAAATAAAAAAAAAGAAAATATTATGAACACCTATATGCCAACAAATTCAGCAATTTGAAATAAATTGATAGATTCTTAGATACATACAAACTTCTAAGGTTAAGTAAGAAGAAACAGAAAATCTAAATAAGCCACTTACTAAAAATGAAATTGAATCAGTAATCAACATGCTTCCAACAAACAACAGTCCTGGACCAGATGGCTTCCGAGGTGAATCTTACTGACCATTCAAAAAAGAATTAATACTTATACTTCTCAAACTATTTTTAAAACTCCAGGAAGAGGGTAGGCTCCCAAACTTATGAGGCCACCATACCCTGATTCCGAAACCAGATAAAGACACTACAAAAACAAAACAAAAACAAACTATACACCAATATCTCTAATGAACATAGATGAAAAAATTTTCAATGAAATATTGGCAAATCAAATTTAATACATTAAAAAATCATACACCACAATCAAGTGAGATTCTTTCCTGAGATGCAAGGTTGGTTCAATATATGTAAATTAATTAATGTGATACACCACAAAAACAAAATGAAAAATAAAAATGATGTGGTTATTTCAATAGACACAGATGAAACTTCTGACAAAATTTAGAAATGATTTGTGATAAAATTGCTCATCAAAGTGAGAATAGAAAGAATGTATCTGAATTTAATAAGGCTATATATGACATCATACTCAATGGAAAAAAGCTAAAAACATTTTCCTTAAAATTAGAAACAAAACAAAGATGCCCACTATCACCAATCTTATTCAACATAGAAATGGAAGTCCTAGCCACAGCAATCAGAGAAGAAGAACTAATAAAAGACATCTAAATAGGAAAAGGAGAAGTAAAAGTATTATTTGCAGATAACATGATACTATATAGAGAGAATCCCAAAAGATTTGACCCAAAAATTATTGGAACTGATAAATGAATTTAGTGAAATAGTAGGACACAAAATCAAAATCCACATATCAGTTGCATTAATTATACACTAATAACAAACTAGCAGCAGAAGATATTAAGAAAACATTCCCACTTAAATTGCATAAAAAATTAAATACCCAGGAATAAATTTAACCAAGGAAGTAAAAAGACACTGAAGAGAGAAGTCAAAGAAGACACAAATAAATACAAACACATACCATGCTGATGGAAAAGAAGAATTAATGTGGTTAAAATGTCTACACTACCCAAAGTAATCTATAGATTCAATGCAATCTCTATCATAACACCAATGGCATTCTTGACAGAAATAGAATGTATAACCCTAAAATTTATATGGAACCATTAAAGACCTAGAATTGCTATAGCAACTTTGAGAATGAAGAACAAAGTTAAAGGAATCATGCTACCAAACATCAAATTATGCTACAAGGCCACAGTTATCAAAACAGTATGGTTGGGAGTTCCCTGATGGTGTAGTGGCTTAAGGCTTTGGCGCTGGCGCTGTCAGCGCTGCGGCCTGGGTTCGATTCCCAGTCAGGGAGCTACCCACATACCAAAAAGCAAAACAAACAAACAAACAAACAAAAAAACAGTATGGTTATTGATATAAAAGCAGACACATAGGTCAATGGAATAGAATAGAGAGCCCAGAAATAAATCCATGTTTATATGGCCAATTAATCTATAACAAAGAAAGCAAGAACTTACATTGGGGTAAACACAGCCTTTTCAACAAATGGTACTGGAAAAAACTGGACAGATACATGCAAAAAAATAAAACTTGGCCACCCTCTTCCATCATATACAAAAACAAACTCAAAATGGATTAAAGACCTAAATTTAAGGCCTGGAACCATAAAACTCCTAGAAGAAAATATAGCAAGTAACCTCTCAGTCATTACCCTCAGCAATACCCTCAGTGACATATCTTCTGAGGCCAGGAGAACAAAGGAAAAAAATACACAAATGGGACTGCATCAGACTAAAACATGGTTTGTTTGTGGTTTTTGTTTTGTTTTGTTTTGTTTTTTTACAGCAAAAGAAATCATCAACGATACCGAAACACATCCAACAGAATGGGAGAAAATATTAACCAATGAAGCATCCAATAATGGGTTAATACCTAAAATTTATATCTTACAACTTAACACCAAAAAACCAAACAACTCAATAAAAAAAAAAATGGGCAGAAGACCAGAATAGACATTTCCCCAAACAGGGCATACAGATGGCCAATAGACACATGAAAAAATGTTCAACATCACTAATCATCAGAGAAATGCCACATTGAGATATCACTTCAGTCCTCTCAGGATGGTTCTCATGAATAAATCCACCAACAAAAAGTGTCGGTGAGGTTGTGGAGAAAGAGACCCTTTTGGCACTGAATTTGGTATGACTGCAAATTCATCCAACCACCGTGGAAAACAGTACAGAGGATCCTCAAAAATTAAAAAATGGAAGTAATTTATGATCCAGCAATTCCACTCCTGGATATTTATCCAAAGAAATAAAAAAATGCACTTCTATGTTTATTGCAGCATTCCTCACAATATCCAGATATGGAAACAAGCTGAATGCTCATCAGTAAATGATTGGTTAAAGAAGCTGTGGTGCATTTACACAATGGATTATTACTTGGCCATAAAAAAGAATAAAATGTTACCTTTTGCAACAACATGGATAGAACTAGAAGATATCATGCTAAATGAAATAAGTCAGACTGAGAAAGACAAATGCCATATGATCTCACTTATATGTGGAATCCAAAGAACAGAATAAATGAACAGTCAAAAAAGAAAAAAACACTTTAGACAGAGACAATAGTTTAGTAGTTGCCCAAAGAATGGGGAAAGAAGGGTGGGGAAGAAGAGGGGAGATTCAATTATATGATGATGGAAAAGAAATTATTCTGGGTGGTGAGAACCCAATGCAACATGTAGACAAGAAAGAACTGTATACCTGGAACCTATGTTATTTTGCTGGCCAACATTACCTGAATAAACTTAATTTTAAAAATGTGTAATGGTGGCATAGTCTAGAGCAGGTTTTTTTAAATTTCTGATGGGTATCTAATTTTAATTCTTAATAACTTTTGGATATATGTAGACATGTATCCATTAAACCACATCTAATGAAAGCTTAGCTTTGCACTTGTAACCAAATTGATTACCGTTTCTCACCTGTGGCTTTCCTGCAGCCTTAATAGTGAATCATACAATCTTGACAGAGAACTAGTTTTTAGAATGAAGATGCTCATAGCCATTTTATATGGAGATACCTTTACTACTTAACATGTTTGATATTTTTATACTCTGTGAATACTTGTCACAGCTTCTATATTTTAAACTCAATCCTATCTTTCAGCTGGAAACACAATGGTGTAGTTTATATATGTACATGTATCTATGTACATCAATTTGACAATCTACTTTCACAGACATTATTATTGAGGCTCTTAATATTTACTACTACTTGAAAAAAGGAAAAGGAAAAGTTTTACACACACACAAAAATGAAGTACAATAATTTCAAAAATAATGAATTTATAAGCCCCATCACCACTTTTATGCCTTATGCTTTTTCTTTTCCTACCAAGTGATTCTTACCATGATTCCTATCAGCATAATTTCCTCATCCACAACATCCACTGCATTTAGCCTTGTATCTGGTGGCACCCTTCAACATCACAGCAAGATTGCTCTTTCCAGACCCTTTCCTATTATGGGTAACTTACTTCAAAAGCTCTTTTACTTTTGTAATATAGTTCAAAACTCCCACAAAGAAGTCAAACTAAGATCTAGGAGTTGTGATAAAACAGTGAACAATATAAAATGCTCATCCTCATAAATAGGGCACCCAGATGGGAGAAGACACCAAAAAAACAAAGAAACAAACAAGCAAACAAACAAACAAACAAGAACATGGAGGACATAGTATGTCAGAAAGTAATATGTGTTGTCTAAAAACAATGTAGGGTAAGGTGAATGAAGATTGCCAGAGGTGTATAGTAGACAGAGAATTTACTATGTGATATTGAGAGGCAAAATTTCTCTGATATGGTATTCTTTCAAGAGAGGCCTGAAATGAAGTAAGTAGCAAACTGTCTGGTTGATTGGCAAAACACAGTTCTATGGAAAACATAACTCATCTTGCCCAGTGTAGGTTTTGAGAATCTATACAATACCCTATTTATTTACACCTCACAAGTTCTTGCTGTTGTAAAAATGAGCTTCTAATTCTTCCCTTTCCCTCCATGGACATTATAAGAACTTAAATTGCTGTGAGGTTTGAGAGTACTATATCTTACTACTATAAATCTTTCCCACTAGTCATCCTCCTGAAGGATACTTCCCAGCATAAAGTGAAAGACCACTCTCTCCTTACATGCTGAACTTTAGAAATGGGTGTTATTTTCTTCCAAATGTGTTTTTTTCAAACCAGCCTCATGCCTCAGATGCTTCTAACATTGAACTTCCAATAAAATAATCCAAAACAACATTACCTGGAGACATCTTCTGATAAATTATTTGTAAAGATTTTACTGGACACTTTCAACAGGGCTCAATTTACTAGAAATTTAGAACATTTTAGTTAGATGTGTTTGCAGTAAGGAGAATTATGTTAAAGCTGTTTGTCACACACCTGCTGCAACAAAAGAAGAGAAGGCTTTTAAAAAGGTATAGCTTCATTGTAAAGATTTTTTAGAAATTTTTTTGTTTTGTTTCATTTTGGTTTTTTGTTTGTTTTGCCCAGTAAACATCAAATTTGTAACCTATAGCTTTCTAATAAAACTTAATAGGATTCTAAATGGATCTCCTGCCAAGTTTTGTGCAGGGAATGGGTGCCTGGTTGACAAACCACCTCTTTGTTTCTGTAGGTATATGTACATCAGAAAACATGACAGATAATGATAAAAATAGAACTTTGTCCTGGTTCAATAGGTCCTGAGTGTGTAGATCTCAGTTTATAAACTTGACATTTCTATATAAAGCATGCACATGTTTTATCTTTAAATTCTATTTATTCTTTTAGGAGACGAGACTCTAAATGATATGGAGATTTTTCAAGAAGTTGGATTAAGGTCTCTTTTACATGAAGAGTTTTTATGATTACAGAATTGGCAACAGGTTACTAAGGAGTTAAGCAGATTTTAAGACTGCATAGTAAATATTCAAGAAACTGATTCTCAGTGAAAAAAACAAACAAACAAGGGGATGCACTCTATAAATTTGGGAAATTTGTTAAAGGTTTTAATCAGAGTTCACATCTTAAGGTTTAGCACAGACTCCTCACTGGAGAAAAATCTTTTTTTTTTTTTTTTTATATCCAATTCATTTTTTTTTTTTTCTTTTTGGTATGTGGGCAGCTCCCCGGCTGGGAATCGAACCCAGGCCGCAGCGCTGATAGCGCCAGCGCTGAAGCCTTAAGCCGATACGCCATCAGGGAACTCCGAATACTTTTTTTTTTTTTTTTTTTTTTTTTTTTTTTTTTTTGTGGAGAAAAATCTTATAAAAGAGAGGGATATGGGAAAATTTTCATTCAGGACCTTTGTCTTCAAAGTATCCATATTGCCCATAGAAATGTACAGCTTTATAAATGTGAAAATTTGAAAACAGGTGCAGTTTTCAAGTCTTCAAGGGCTTCAGAGAGCACACAGTAGACAGAAATTGTAGGAATGATATGTTGTGTAAGAATTTCAGTCAGAGGCCATATCCTACTCATCATCAGAGAGTTCCCATTGGAGGAGAGAATCCACACACTCCACAAATTCGAGGGGTGTTAGAGGAATGTCAAGAAAAGCTCACATTTTCATGCCTCTCTGATAATCCACACATTAGTGAAACCCTATGTTAGGAGTGTGGTCTGGATGTTAGTAGGAGCTCATATGTTCAAGTCCATCTGAGAGGTCACATGAGAAAGTAATATTGTAACTCTGAAGAGTGTGCAAAGAACTTCAGTTGGCATTCATGACCACAGGCTCAGCAGCAGATACACACTTGAGAGAAACCACACAAATGCAATGCATGTGGCAAGGCTTTAATTAGAGCTCACTCCTTAGCATTCACTGTAGAATCCACATAGGAGAGAAACCCTTTGAATGTGAGGAGTGTGAGAAAGGCCTCAGTGTGGGTTCATACCTTCAAGCCCATTGGATAAGCCACATTCAAGAGATCATACAAATGTGAGTGTGGGAAGGGCCTCAAATCTTCTGGACAATCAGGGAGGCCATATGGGTGAGAATCCATATCAGTGGGATGCACGTGGGAATAGCTTCAGTTGAAGCTCAGATTTTAATATTCATTTTGGAGCCCATACAGGTGAGAAACCTCATAAATGTGAGGAGTGTGGGAAGGGCTTAAGTCAGGCCTCCAATTTTCTGGCCTATCAAAAAAGCCACACTGGAGAAAATCCATAGAGATGTGCATGTGGAAAGGGCTTCAGTCAGAATTCAGATCTGAATGTTCATTGTAGAAAGCACACTGGAGGAACCCTTATAAATGTGGCAAGGCCTTCAGTCAGTTCTCAAGTCCTCAAGTGGATCAAAGAATCCACATGGGAGAGAAACCATATCTGTGTGTAGAGTTTGGGAAAGACTTCGGTGTGGTTTCACAGCTTCAAGCCCATCAGAGGTGCCACACTGGAGAGAAACCATACCAATGTGTGAAATGTGGGAAGGGCTTCTGTCGGGCCTCAAATTTCCTGGCTCATTGTGGAGTCCACACAGGAGAAGAAACATACTGAAGTGGTGTTTGTGGTAAGTACTTTAAACAGAGATCATATCTTCAATCCCCCCAGAGTCCACACTGGAGAGAAACCATATAAATGTGAAGGGTGTGTCATTGCCAAGGTTTCCAGATGGCAGGTTTCGGCGGTGGTACACTCAATTGAAAAAACACACTCGGAGCCGACATGGGGGACCATAAACACACCAGCAAGCAAGCTACTTTATTGCGCACCTGGGACTATATATACGTATTCAAACAAAAGTGGCATCGTGCCGCATCTGCCCAGTAGCAATTGTTTAGGTTTTCATGGTTACATAAGGCGGTACATGCGCAGTAACTGTCAGCCCCAGGAATTCCTCAGCCCCAGATAGGGACTGATTATACCAAGGTCAAGCCTGGGCGGCGGGCCTGGCTTTAACCCTTTACAGTGGGCTTAGCTTTAACCCTCTGGGGACTGACAGGGTGCAATAAGGTCTTTAATTGGGGCACATACCTTCAACCTTATCAAAAAGTCTACACTGGAGAAAAAAAACTGCAAAATTGAGGAGTGTGTGAATGGTTACAATTGGAGCTTATGTTATATAATTTATAAATGAGTGCATGCTGTTGATGATTGTGTTAAGGACTTTCCTCATCTGAGAATTCATACAGGAAAAAACATAAAATTATGTTTTAATACTTCAAATGAGTGCTAAACAAGACCTGTCAAAGAAGATTAAACATTGGTTTTATAAGACCCAGTATTTCAACCAGAGTGTGACATGTCACAATGTTTGGCTGACCACACAGCAGAGAAGCCTCATGAGAGTACAGACATAAGGACTTTATGTAGGAATTTGAAATTTTGCAGGTAGTACACAAAAAAGAGGCTTAAGAAGGATGAGTCTCACCTGGAATTAGTGGAAAATACTAGGACAGAAATGCCAGGATCTATTCCAGGAGCATATAACTGTCAAGAGGGTAGTGGGTGTTGACTGTCAAATCTACTCTGTCTTTTTAGTGCCTAACACACTGTAGATGTTCAGTAGTTGTTAAATGAGGTAAAGAGAGAAATATTCATGTTTCAAATTTTTATTCAGTTCACCTTCAGATATAAGATTGTATTAAGAAGAATAATTCTTTAATACTGCAGGAAATTTAAATTAGACACATGGGCTTAGTTTCCCAACTTGCATGTCCTCTGAACTAGATTTTATCAAACTGAAGGTTGTAACCCATTAATGGGTTTAGAAATCAGTGGGTTGTGACCAACACTATCATATGCTAAAAATTGAGGTACAATTTGCATGCAGTAACATGCATAAATCTCCACATTTACAGCCTCATGAATTTTGGCTAGGAGTAAACTTGTGTAATCATCACCAAGATCAATATATGGTGCACACTTCCAGTCAATGCCACCTCCAGTGGAAAGAAGTATTGTGATTTCTGTCCCATAGAACTAGTTAGGTGTTTCTTTGAGCTTCTTATGAGTTTAGTATGTACTCTTTTGTCTCTGAATTCTTTTGACCAAATATATGATCATCTTAATAGCTGAGAGAAAGCATTTGACAAAATTTAACATCCTTTCATGATAAAAAGCTCTCAGTGATATTGAAGGCATCTATAAAATTCTTACAAGGTAACATTCTTCTTTTTGAATTAAAGAATAATATCTATACAGTAAACTTGACTGATGTATCATTTTGTGTTTTGGCAAATGCTTACACCACGTCGTGTTATCACCATCAAAATGAAGATATTTAACAGATCCATCCCCACCACCCTCTCCATCCCTGAAATTTCTTTGAACATTTATGGTCAATCTCTCTGCTTATCACATCATCTACACACTTAATAAACACCACACTGTTTTCTGTCTGTATTGTTTAGCTTTTCCAGAGGGTCATAAATGGAATTATACAGTATGTAACCTTAAGAGTCTGACCTCTTTCACGTAATACTTCTGATATTCTATGGCATGAATTTTACTTTGTACTTTCATTTCCATTCAACTCAAAGTGTCTTCTGATGTTCCTGGTGACTTCCTCTTTGAATTATGGATTATTTAGTATTCTGTTTTAAAATTTTCATATGTTGGTGGGTATAGTCAGATATCTGTTCCTAATTTATATTTTAATTTTATTGTGATTTCTGCACATATTTTATATGTTTAAATTCCATTCAATTTGTTGAAGTTTGTCTTGTGGTCCCAAATATGGTATCACTTGGTGAATATGCTATGGGTATTTGGAAAAAATATATCCTGTTGTTGTTGGGTAGTCTATAAATATCAGCTCAATTAGGTCAAGTTTATTGATAATGTTGTGAAGGTCTTCTATAGCCTTACTAAATTTTAATCTAGTTGTTCTATCAATTTGTGAAAGAGGAGACTTTAAGTTACCAGATTTTATTGTGGATTTGTCTATTTCCCTTGAATTCTGTCAATTTTCTTTTGAGTTCTTTGGAACTCTGCTGTAACATCATAAATATTTCAGACTCTTGATGAAATGACCTACTATTCTTTATCATGATATCCTTCTTGACCTTTTGGCTAAGATCAAGTGTAATATCTTTATCATTATATGATGTTCCTAGTCATGTTCTTTGTGTTGAAGTGCACATTGTCTCCTACTGATTTTAGTATTAATATAGTCATTTCTATTTAATTATGATTAGTTTTGCATGGCATATTGTTTTCCACCTTTTAACATTTTAATTATCTTGATCTTAATATTTAGTGGATTTCTTGTGCATAACCAGAATTGATTTTTTTATCCACTCTAACTAAACATCCTCATTTGGTATATTTTAACCATTTACATTTAATATAATTATTGATATGTTAGATTTAATTATTTTATTTATTTGTTTTATGTTTTTCTCCTCTAATTTTGTTTCTATCTTCCCTTTCTGTATTCTTTAAATTTTTTACTTGTTATGATTTTACTTGGAAAAAATTTTGAATGACTTTTAAAAGTTGATTGCATTGTTATTATTTTTAATTATATAAATTTCTATATTTCAATGCATTACATTTTACATATGTAATTTTATTTTAATATTTTTATTATAACATTTAACATGTTATATTACTTTTTAACAAATTAAGTATACAATACATCATTACTGACTATAGGTATAATGTTGTATAGCAGATCTCTGGAACTTATCTTACTTAACTTCACACCCATAGATTAGGAACTCCCCATCCCCTACAAACCAGCATTCCACTTTGTAGTTCTATGAATTTGATTACTTTAGAGACATCAAATAAGTGGACTCATATTTACTTTTTGAGACTGTCTTATTTCACTTAGCATAGTGTCCCCAAGGCTTATTCATGTTGTAGAATATTATAAGATTTCCTTTTTTTAAAAAGCTGAATAATATTCCATTGTATGTATATGCCATATTTTATCAGTCTGTTAGTAAACATTTAGGTTGCTTCCACCTCTTAGCTAGTATAAATAGTGCTGCTGTGAACATGGGTACTCAAATACCAATTTGACACCTTACTTTCAAGTACTTTGTGTATATGCCCAGAAGTGGAATTTCTAGATCATATGTTCTCATATAATTTTTTGAGAAACTTCCATATTGTTTTCCGTAGTGGTTGCACCAATTTGCATCCAACCAACAATGTGAAGGTGTTGTAATTTCTCCATATCCTCACCTCCATTTGTGGTCTTTTTTTTTTTATAATAGCCAACCAGACAGGTATGCAGTGGTATTTTTTAATGTGGTTTTGATTTGCATTTCCCTGATAATTGATGACATTGAGCATTTTTCATATACCGGTTAGCCATTGTGTGTCTTCTTTTCAGAAATGTCTATTTAAGTCCTTGGCCTGTTTTGAAAATTAAGTTATTAGGTTTTTAAAATTATTGTGTTGTGTTTCTTAAATATTTGGAAATGAAATCTTTATCAGATATTATTTGCAAATGTTTTCTGTTATTCTCTTATTCACTCTGTCAATTGATTCCTTTGTTGTGCAGAAGTGTTTTAGTTTAATATAGTCCCATTTTATTACTTTTGTTCCATGGTCTTTTGGTATCTTATCCATGAAATCATTGCCAAGACCAACATCAAAGAGATTTTCCTCTAATTTTTCTTCTAAGAATGTTACAATTTCAAGTCTTACATTTAAATTTTAATTTGTTTTAAGTTTATTTTTCTGTATAGTGTAAGATAAGGGTCCAATTTTATGTTGATATTGTTTTCTCAGCAGCGTTTCTATTTTCTTTTTTTGTTGATAAACTTACTGGGATGACATTGGTTAGCAAAAATTACATAGGTTTCAGGTACACAATTCCAACTTTGTTCCTCTTTTAATATTTTGAATATTTGATTCCAAGTCCTCCTGGCCTGTAGAGTTTCTGCTGAGAGGTCTGATGATAGCCTAATGAGATTTCCCATAAAGGTTACAGATTTTTCCCCCTGGCTGCCTTTTTCTTTGATTTTTGACATTTTCAGTAAAATACGCCTTGGAGAAGAACTAGTGAGGGCCAGGTAGCCAGGGGACTTATTTTCTTCTTGAATATGGGGTTTCAGATCTGTACATGGGTTTGGAAAGTTCTCATCTACTATTTGTTTGAGTATGCTCTCTGTAGAATTTTGTTCTGCACCTTCTTCTAAGGCTATCATACTACTATTTTTTTTTCTGATGGAGTCAGATAGTTCTTGTAGATTATCTTTTTTCTTTTGACTCTGAAATCCTTATCTTCTTTCTGTGTTGTTTCCGTGTTCTGAACTTTAATATTACTAATTCTTTCCTCTGTCTGGTTTGCCCTGTTACCTATGGTAGTTAGTTCATTTCTCAATTCTTTTATTGCAATGTTTATCTCTCAAATTTCCATTTGATTCTTTTTTATATTTGTAATTTATTTGTTAAAATATTACTTTTATCATGGATTTCCTTCCTGAGATCATTCATCTGAGTCAGAGTCCTCTGCCAAAATTGTTTCAGTTCTCTGAGAGTTTTCAGAACTGCAGTCTTATATTCTGTATTACTTAGATGATATATTTCCAGACCTATAAGTTCCTTTTCTGGAGATTTTTCTTCTATTTTCTTTCTTTGTTTTTGTTTGTTTGTTTTTGGAGCAGCGTTGAATCCAAAGGTATTCATTGTATTTGATGTGTTTCTTTTTCTTGGCATGAGGGCCTTCCCCCTTGGCAGATATGGATATGTCTTTGTTTATTTCTCTTCCCAGTTGGTATTGTTGGTGTGTCTTCCAATATGTTCCTCTTAATTCCAGCTGGCTGTAGAGCAGACACTAGGTGGCACTGTGGAGAGGTGAGTTTTGGGAGAGAGGTTGGGGAAGCAGCCAGGTTCAGAGTGTCAGTCTCAGGTTTCTACTTTAGTTTGAGGTGCGGGGGGCGGGGAGGTGGGGGGGGGTGCCGGTGCCATTGCTTTAGTTTCTTGTGGTAGTTCCCCTGGTTGCTGACTCCACTGCAACCTTAGTCTGTTCATCAGGGAGGCCACTTAGCCTTTCTCTTTTCTTCTTGGCCCATGTTTCATCCAAGACAGGGTTTCAGTGTTTCCCCATTTCCATGTTTCCATGTTTCCACTGCAGCCAGCTTTCAGTTACAAACTTGCCCAGAACTGGCCTGTGAATGTGGGTGGGGCACTGCAGCTGTGAGCCCTATTCTTACTTAGGGCCATTTAGATGCATGGTTCTTCCTCTGACCCCACCCAGGGCACTTCATTTGGGACCCTAATTGACTGCTGTTTGGTCTCACGTGCCCATGGTCTCACAGGGTTTCAGCCACACTTGCCTCTGCTCCCATGGCCACTTTGCGCTCCCACCCACTCAGGATTGCATTGCTCCTTGGATAGTGGCTCCTGGCTTCCTCCTAGTTCTTTCAGCCTGCCCCAGTTGGGTCGTGATCTGCATTTGTGTGTCTCTGTTCTGCTCTGCTTCCTCCCTTCTCTCCTGTTTTATGACCTTCAGGTGTTTTCTTGCAATGTATAGATCTCTCAGCTGAGATTGTGCCATTCAAGGATTCCCATGTTGGATCCTGGTTGTTCAATTGTATTTTCCAGGAAAATTTTCAGGAATCTTCTCTCTGGTTGCCATCTCGCAAGTCTCAGTAGGATTTCTTGAAGAGTTTTTTCTCCCAAAAAGGTTTTCTTTGTGCTCTTGTTAAAGATTAGTTGATCATATATGCATGTGTTTATTTCTGGGCTTTCTATTCTATTCCATTGGTCTATGCATCTGTTTTATGCCATTAGCACACCATTTTGATTACTATAGCTTTGCAACATAGTTTGAAATAAAAAAGTATCAGCTTTCCTTTTATGTCTCAAGATTGCTTTGGCTATTTGGGGTGTTTTTGGTTCCATATGAATTTTTTAAATGTGTTTTCTATTTTTTAAAACTGCCATTGGAATTTCAATATGATTTACTTTTTATCTGTAGGTGACATTCGTGGTATGGACATTTTAACAGTATTAATTTGCTTATCTGTGAACAGGGACCTCATTCAATTTGCTTGTGTCTTCTTCGATTTATTTTATCAATATCTTATTGTTTTTAATGTACAGGTCTTTCACCTCCTGGTTTAAACTTATTTCTAAATATTGTATTATTTTTATGCTATTTTAAATGGGATAATTTTTCTTAATATCTCTTTCCAATAATTAGTTGTTAATGTATAGAAATGCAATTCAATGTTGTATTTTGATTTTCTATTTTGTAGTTTATTAATTCTAAAATTTGGTGAAGTCATTATGGTTTTCTCTATATAAGATCATGTCATCTGTACACAGAGACAAATTTACTTTTTCCTTTTTGATTTGGATTTCTTTTATTTCTTTTTCATGACTACTTGCCATGATTAGGTCATCCACTACAGCTGAATAGAAGTGGTAAGAGTGGGCATACTTGTCTTATTCTTGATCTTAGAGAAAATGCATAGGAGTTTTTTCACTGTTGAATATGAGGTTAACTGTGGTCTTGCCATTATATGATCTTTGTGATTATGAACTACATTCCTTTTACACTTAATTTGCTTTGATTTTTCATCATAAAAGTATGTTGAATTTTGTCCAATATTCAGTCTGTACTAAGATGATCATCTGATTTTTTTATTTCATTGTGTTAATGACGCCTATCACATTTATTGACTTGAATATGTTGACATCATCACACCACAGGGATAAATTCCACTTGATCGTGGGGTATGGTAAGTTTAATGTGCTTCGTATTTTGTTTGCTAGATTTTTAAAGAGGATTTTTGCATGTGTATTCATGAGAGATATTGTCCTATATTTGTCTTTTCTTGTAGTAGCCCTGTCTGGTTCTTGTATGAGGGTAATGCTAAACTCATTAAATGAATTTAAAATGCCCTCTTCAATTTTTTGGAAGAGTTTGAAAGGGGCTGCATTAATTCTTATTTAAATGTTTGGTAGAGTTCATCAATAAAGCCATCTGGTCATGGGCTTTTCTTTCTTGGGATATTTTTGATTACTGATTCAATCTCCTTATCAGTTGGTTTTGATTTGCTATTTCTTCATGATTCTGTTGGTTGCATTGGTCAGAACTTAATTACATGACCACACTTCCATGTAAATGAAGCTGAGGAGTGAAGATGTTGGTGAGATGGCCATGTGTTGATTTGGGCTAACCCTTGATGATTCTTTTGCTAAAGGAAAAATTGGAGAATAATGTTATTGGTCATTAAAACAACAGATGGGTTTCATCTCTCACCTAATTACCAAAACTTATGATGATTACAATGCTCAACCTTTCAAACAATACATGAAAATCCAGTTGGAGTATTATGAAAAGCTTTGACTGATGGTGACAAAACCTGAATGAGGTAAGATTCAAAGCCATTTGAGGACCCTGCAGTTATACTACCTCACAGTAAAATTGCATTACTTAGTGAATGTCTCACTCAGTTTCAATTATGACTGGGGAGACCCTCCTAGCTTCTATCCACATTTAATCCTTAGTATTCACTCGTGCTTCTCAGAAAAAAACTGATAAATTTCAGAGACCATCAATATGTTTGGAATTTTATAATCAGATAGAGCATACAGATTATTCTAGATAAGTATTATGTAGAGGTAGAAAGCATGGACTCTTCAGACAGAATTTCTTAAAATCCTAGCTCTTACTAGCCATGTGACCCTATGTAAAAGCTTTACTTCTCTATGCCTGTTTGATTATTTATCAATTGTATATATGGACAGAATTTGATTTTAATTTCTCAAGGGTTAAATAAAGTATGTATAAGTACTTAGAATAATGTTGGCCATCTAGGAAGTACTTTTCAGTGACAGACATTTTTTACCAATATAGATGCCAATATTTAACTTTTTCTTAGCCTCTATAAAGGGCCTTTTTTTCTTTCTTTTATTCTAATCTCCTACACTTCAAAATGGTAAAAGCGTAGATGAACTGTGTATGTTTATGTATTGTACCTATATTTGTGCTTTATGTACAAAAAGTAGTTTTTTCATTTCATTCTATAATACACCAGCCCAGCCTAGTGCGCAGTATCATTCCAATTGAGAATATTTCATATACACCAAGGTTTCCCTGTTTCAGTAGTGTTGGCCATGGGGGCTTAATAATTCAACCATAGTTGAGGACCTCTAATTATTGGCCTCTAATAATTTCCTCATGGTTCTCAAAGGAAACTGAGAGAGTTAATTGCTCATCCATAAGTTCCTACCATCTGCTAGCAAATGAAGCAAACCAGATTGCTGGTAGTAGAGCAATATTATAAAGCAGCTAGTTCTAATTTCTCACCCTTCTTTGTGTGTATGTGTGTGTGTATACATAATAGATATGCATTATTTTAATTTATCACTCCCCACATCGATAAGATGTAACAAATAAATAATGCTAATAAACACTACTTGGAAACATCTTAAATCATTACAATTAATCTGTTAAATATTAAACTACTGATTAAGATTCATTCAGTTTTACTTTGTTAATTTACAAAGATGTTACTAGTAATTGGTTATTTCAAGAATTATACTTGGCTTGGCATAGAAAAAGCATGAAAATGAGTCATAGATTAACATTCTTTAACATTTATGTGTATAATCTGTTGCAAGTTGGTTGGAAAATATTTATTATTAATGTTGTTAATAAATATTTATCTCAGAATTTTTTCCCAGTGAATGTCTTGTTCAGTTTGAATTACTGTGTTCAACATGCAGTTAATCTTTATTCCTCTAGTATAACACTATTTATCTCCTTATTTTCATATTACACGTAAGTCTTGAAAAGTATAAGTGAGTTGCCTGAGTCCAGAAAGCTATATGGGTCAAAGATGGTTGTGAACAGGGTTTTGCTCAACTTCCTTCAATTCTGCAGTATCCACCTCAAGGCTTCCTTAATCCAGTATCTGCAGGGTTTAAAATGCACACAGTATATTTCTTTGATCATCCCCTTTATAGGGTTCTGACCTCACAAACACATTAATGTCTCACATCCTAAAAAAAAAAGGTAAAAGGTAAACGAAAACAGAAAACTCTGAAGAAAAAGCAAATGAATGGAACTGTATTTCAATGAACAACATAATCACACTGAAGAGGGGAAGGGGCAAATTGAAGAATCCAAACATCAAAATAATGTTTATAATGTAATAAAATATGAAGAAATATGTGAAGGAAGGCTGAAATGATAGAAGAAAAAAGAGAAGAAAGAAAAGAATGTAAATTCTTAGTTACAGTAGGAAGTTAATCCATAAATGTAAAATGGTGGAATTAGAAATAAACACCTGGCTGTCACCATGATAAACACTGTCCAGGCAAGAATCATCATGGTACAGATATTAGGTGAAAGTTTAAGGAGGAACAGAATATTATACAGTCCCAATATCTCTCTACAAATTATTAATTATAAAGGGATGTATAGTAAGTTTACTGTAAAAAAATTTGATGATCATTATATCAGCTAAGTGATCAAACTTAACATTATAAACAATAGAACAAACCAACACTTCAGGCCTCCAGATGTGATTACTGAGAAGGACACATCATTTCTGTATTTCTCCTGCCAAAAACATACAACCTTGAATGTAATCATGCACGAAGAACAGATAATCTTAAATTGAGAGATAGCCCTCTGGTTTACAAATATCAAATTACGAACAGCAGACCTGAACAAAACTCCCAACTGTTTTGCTCTAAAATCAAATGGCTCAGAGCCCATTCTCCAATTGGATTGTCCAGCTAATGCAATGGGGGTCCTCAGCAGGCCTGTTTCTGGAGACCAGAATTCATCTTTACAAAAACGTTTTCTCTAAGCTCCCCCCAAAAAGCTTTCATGATTATTTAATAACTTAAAAGGCTAAGTGATCGGTCCATCAAATCTTCCTTCCCACTCTCCTTTAGTCTGGGTCATATTTGCATCATTGTCATATGATTCTTAAACACTCCCCTGGCTTTCTGCCTTTCCTTTAATGTACATTAAATTCTTGCATATTAAATTCCTGTACATTAAACTCAGTGTATGTTTTGGAGGAGGAACAGGACAAATCAAACACCCTACAAGCACCCCTCCTGTTTCATTCTAGTCACAGTCCTTTTATATGGCATTCACTACCTTGTAGCATGAAAGATTTGCTGAGCCTGTTTTTGTGTTTTACAAAATGGAATCATACAATATTTACTATTTTTGTGTCACACTTCATTTCCTGAACATTATGTTTATGAAATAAAATTTGTAGACTAGATGAACTTTATTCACTTTCACTGCTGCCTATTTTTACAATGTGTAAATTTACCAATAATCCATTCTATTACAGCTGGTCATTGGGTAGTTTCCACTTTTGGCTCCTAAAAGTAGTGCTGGTATGAGCTCACTGGAAAATTTCTTTAGCTGAATGTATGGGTATATCAAATGGTTATGGGTTATCAATCCCTTTAATTTTCCTAGCTACTTAAAAATAGTTCCAAAGGGTTGTACCAATTTACACTATTAGGAGTGGTATGAAGAGTGTTGACATTTTACAATTATTTTTGTTAATTATAGCTTTTCTGGTTAAGATGTAGTGACATCTCATATTAATTTTATTTGCGTTTTTATTATGAATAATTGTTTTTAGTAATTTCACATGTGCTTCTTTTGTTTCAGATGTCAAAGATTTTTTTATTGTTCTACAGGCACTTCTGAAAAGAGATCTGAGAAAAATATACAAAGTGTTTACGAGTTTCATCTCCAGGGAATACCTAGGTGTGACTGGAGGCGTGGAAACCCTACTGATCAAGGCTCTGAGCTCAGAACGGTTAGCACATGGAATAATCAGTAAAAACATGAAAAAATGAGAAGGAAAAGGGAAAATGGTGCATTCCCCTAAAGCAGAGGGGGACGGAATTGCAGAACAAAGAGGAAGCAGGGTGTGCAAGTACCAGGTGGTTCTGCTCCCCTCCCACCCCCGCACGCTCCCCCTTCTAAAACAGCTCCGAGCTGGGAGAAGCAAGGCGCCCCACCTGGTCAGCAGGACCTTCAGCCCATCTCGTTTAGTGCTGTGCTCAGCCCGACGGGGACAGGATGAGAAGCGACTTCTCTGCCCAGTTCCTCTGAGGCTGCGGCTGAAAAACCCACTTGTGCTTCCAGGGGGCCAGCGCTGGGGGACCCCACTCCTCCCTTCTTTGGTTCCACTCCATTGTGCTTGACAAATTCATCCCCAGTCCCAAACTCCGGGCTCCCTTTGGTGGGCCGAAGGCACTAATAGGAGTCCCAGGAGATCCCCAGGACAACCGCCTTCCCTTGGGCTCTGGGAGGTTCCACCGCTGGGCACATTACCCCATCCTCAACCCGGAGCTGGGATACGGGAGGAAGCGTGCCAGCCAAAGACAAAAACCTCTGGGGCTCTTCCGACTGTGCAGACATTCCTAGACACCACTCTACACTCTTCCCCAGGCCCTGTTCCCTCTCCCAGGACCCCCACATTCCCTGCTCCTCTATCCAATACTTCCCCTGGGCTGCCAGTGCAGCCGTGGGCCGGGTCCCAGAGGACCCGACTTCAAGACGGTGGTCAAAGAAACCATATTGGGGTGCCTGCTCTCTCCCCTAGCCTCAGGGGGTCAGCGGAAGCAGGGGCTTAGAGGGGTCATGGCTCTGGTATGGGGAAGCGGGCAGGGCTGAAGAGGAATAGGGAGACACGTCACCTCTGTAGAAAGAGGTCCAAAGCACAAGCGAAGTGAGGGTTGGAGGAAGGCCAGAAAGTAGCTGGAAGAGAAAAGAGGCAGAGGGCAGGGCGGGGCCAGAGGGATGGAGGCCTTAGCGCCACGCCGAAGATGAGCATCTGCACTAGGAAGGTGTTCCCGACGTGGCGGATGGCACTGCAGCTCTTGGCCTCACGCTTGTTGATCGGCCTCCAAGTAGCGTGGCGTCTCAGCCGGTAGGTGTCCTTCCCGTTTCACGGGTGGTAGATGAAGGAGCCCGGGGCGTCCTTGACGCTGACGTTCTCTGTGACCACCATCTCCTCCTGGATGATGTTCGTCTGTAGCAGGTAGGTCCCTCTCTTCACGTTCATGAGGAGCTCCCAGAAATTTCAAGGGGACAGCATGATGGTGGCGTTGAGCTAGATGACACAGCACTTATCCAGGGAGAAGCCGTGGTAGGCTGTCAGGCCCCGCTGGAAGTCTTGGATAATGTCTGCAGGGTCACCGCCGCCAAACTGGGGCACGGGCACATTGATGCGTTCGTAATTATCTTCGAGGTAAATCTTCACGTCCCCACTCCCGCTCCATCGGGTGCGGAGCTGTTAGGACGGGGAGCCCTCGCAGAAGACGTCGCGGTGGAAGAAGTTGTCTGGGGCCAGCCGAGCCTGCGTCAGCAGAATCTCAGAGGCTGGGCCGGACGTCCTGGCCAAGGCCGAAGCCTTGTCTCCCTTGTTGGCTTTGATGCCAGCCACCGCCGGCTGGAAGCTGATCTTCACCAGGGCTCCTCCAGGACGCGGGTCTTTTGGAGTCTCTCTGAGCTACCTTCGCTCCACACTCTGCAGGGACTGCCTTATGATTTTTGATTGTTTCAGTCTATCCTACCAAATTACTGGTACCACTGCGTCACGAATTGAGGTTAACACATTAATTTCAGGGTATTTGCAGCCTAGTCTGAAGCTGGGACTGGGGGCAATTTCGTGGCATTTGACAAAGTTACACTGTGTGCAAGAAAACCTTTTATAACTTATTTATGAAGTGATATTTTTCAAAATAAAATTTTGAGGTAAGTGGAGATGGCTTTGCTATTTAATAATTTATACTTTTCAATTTGCAATGAGCAGTGGTTCTCTCTCTCTGTCATCCCAAGAGAATGTACCTTATCTGTACATCTTTGTGAATTATAAACTTCTCTCTGTTATTCTTCACATTCCCAGTTTTAATTTCATACAATTAGATTTTACCAGACATTAATCTCGTGACTCACTGTTCAGTCTTCTAACAATACTGTAATAATGGAGAACATTTAGACTTCAGGAAGTCACGTTTATAGAAAATTTGCCACTCGCGAATGCAGGAAAGGGTAACACCATGAGGTGTTAAGTATCCACGTCAATGTCCTGAAGTCAACTGTGTGAAACAGGACCCCACGGATGTTGTGGTCATTGTGGCCCAGTATCACTGAAATGGCTCAAGCATTTCCCCGGAAGAGGGTGAGAATGTGGACGGTGTTTTCTGGCTTTCTGGGAAATGTAGTCCGCAAGTCCTGAAGAGCCTTAGATCCTTCTTCACAGACTGTCGGGGCAGGGAATTCTGGGAGATGTATTCCATCGTACCACTTCCGTTCTCTGTGCCCCGTTTGCCGGCGTCTTTACCCCCGGTGTGTTGATTTTGTTCCTTTCTTGCCACCCTTCTAAACTTTCCTGAGTTCTGGTGCGATCGAACCATTGAATTGGGAGAAAGAGGTAGGGAGAGAGCGGTGGTTTCAGGCTTGGGCGGCGGGCGGCGTTCCCCTGGGCAAAGCCTCTGGCCTTTGGAGCTGTTGGTGGTTCATCGCCTTGTTGGAGTGTCTCCTGCGCTTTCGGCCTCTCTAAGCCGCGCACCATCTTCCCGCTCTGCCTTTCCCGCAGCAGAACGTTTGGTGAGTGACCTCAATTTCTCCCTTTTCTGTAAAATTCTGATTACATTACTACCTTGCTAATACAGTGGTTTGAGAATTAAACGAGAAAGTACAAAAAAAATGTTAAGACATTTCTAGCAGCTGTGAATGGTGGCTTCCACTGTTTAGTTTTGGGTGTGTGCTCAGTTTCCTGAAAGTGGTGAATTGGATGGGTTAGGAGCTCCAGCTGCAGTGTCCCCGCACTTCTCTTTAATCTCTAAGAAGCTAGATTTACTTCCAAAAACATTTCAGGCTGGAAAGGTGGAGGGGGTGAGAAGAGCAGAATATCTCATTTCTCAGGACAGAGATGTAAAAACGAGACAATAGGCCCTGAATGGAGTCGCTTATACTAAGTCCCATTTCACCACTTGATGAACTCTCCCAGAAAATGAATTTTAAACCAGTCAATCAAGAATAGCCAAATCAGCACCAGTTAGGAAATCTACCTAATAGAGACTCCTACCATCCCTACCTGGCAATAACCAAGCTGATTTTTCCTAGAATAAATTCCTTTTTCCCGCTCCCTTCTGCTTTTAAACGTCTTTTGTTCAATGAATGCACTTTGCTAGCACTCCCATTTACAAGAGCAATTTCACTTTACAGAATTATCTTTTTTGTTCTCTCTACAAAAATAAGAAAGCCTGATAGTATTCAAGGTTCTGTCCAGCTCTCAATTGTTCAATGAGTTGGAATTAATATTCTTTCAGTTGTACAGATGACAAAATTGAAGTAAAGAGGTGTTAGTAATTTCCCCAAGATGACCAGTAAAAACAGAAATTAAAATGAAAAATGACCTACTAAGTGAGAAGATGCAGTGGGATTTGAACCTAGATACCATTTCCCCAGAGGTGATTCTTGCTCGGTACATTCTATTGTTTCAGTTTTCCTCATATCAGAATCCGAATTGTAACCTTGTTAGCTAAAAGGCAACAGTGGAGATGGTGCCATTGTATGTGTTATGTGGGAATCGGGTACCCATGCCATGATCTGCTCTTCAAGCTGTTTAAAGCGGTTGCCACCCCAGGGAAGGAAATGCTTGGCTAATTCACATTAAGCATCCGTGGAGGTGAGCAACATTTGTGGTCACCCTTTCATGTCCTTTTTTTGTCTTTCCAAATACTACCAGGCACAGTTCTGCCTACCAGGTTTCTCCATATCTCAGGAATCTATACATCTGCAGAAGTGAGAAGAAAAAAATGACCACATTCCAGGTACATATATGGTTTGCCTTTCTTGCTATTAAAATCTCACCACCAGGCACTTACGGACCTGTGTGTATGTGTTTTTAGTGTTTGTTTTATTTTGTCATTATTTATTTCATAAATAAGTGTGGAAAAACTAATAGGTCATTCCTGTGTTTTGGTACCAAAAAACCCCAAAAAAACAAAAACGTAATGAACAGTTCTCCCATTTTATTACTTCATTGCTGGCACATTAACTATTTTTATTTCTCATAACCCTTTTCCTAACACTCATTCATAGCTTTATTAATATTCATAATACACATTTATTATTACATTGTGCTTTTAAAAATATAAACATTTGTTATTTATAGTTATAGTCTTATTAAGTTGATACACTTATGTTTTACAAGTTTTAAGTAGTTACTTTTTATACAGTTTTAGATAATTTATAGGAGTTTTGTTGTTTTAAACAACACTGCGGTGACTTTTTCTACCTTTTCCTCCAAAAAAATCAATTCTGCAAATCATATTCTATTTTTTGTCCTCAGTGTACTAGTATCTCAGTATTGAAAAGGTGCATTTGATACATGCCACGTTGGAATTTATAGACAGATTATTCAATGGCATAGTACAATGGGCTAGAGCTCCCGCTTTACACAAATATTGGAGATTCTCACACAGGAAGAGCTAGATCAGGATTGTCCAACCTTTTGACTTGTCTGGGCTACATTGGAAGAAGAATTGTCTTGGGCCACACAAAATACACTAACACTAACAATAGATGATGCGCTAAAAAGAGGTGGCAAAATAATCTTACAATGTTTTAGAATTTGTGTTGGGCCACATTCAAAGCCGTCCTGTGCCACAGTTGGACATACCTGAGCTAGATTCTGTCTTTTATTTTTATCTTTATTTTTCAATTACATTTGACATATAATATTATGTTGGTTTCAGGTGTACAGTATAGTGATGAGACATTTATATAACTTACAGAATCCTTACTCCATTACATCTGGTTCTTCTCTGACACCGTGCATAGTTTTTACATTGTTACTGATTGTATGCCCTATGCTGCACTTTAAATTTCTGTGATTTTTTGGTGACTATGAATTGTACTTCTTGATTTCTTCTTTTTACCCATCTCTGTAGCTCTCCTCTCATCACCTCAATCAATCTCGTACCCATCTGTCACCACACAAAGTTATTGCAACTTTTTTGACTATATTCCCATGTTCTACTTTATATCCTCATGGCTATTGCTTGGTAAAAACCAAACTTCCCAATCCCTTTACCTTATTTTACCCATTTCCCCAACCCTCTTCCCATCTGTCAGCAAACCAAATGTTGTCTATATCTTTCAATTTGTTCCTGCACCTACTTGTTTATTTTCTTCGGATTTCACCTATAAGCTATGAGAATTTGCATCTGTCTTCCTCTATTTGACCCTCTACTCAGTGCCATACTGTCCATGTAATTTGATTGAACCTTTTAATCCATGTAACTTAAGAGTAACTGTTGATATGTAGCTATTGCCGTTTTATTGTTCATAATTTTGCCCCGCCCCCCAATCATAAAGATGCCCCTCTAACATTCTTTGTAGTTTGTTGGTGATGAACTCCCTTAGCTTTTTCATATCTGGGAAGCTCTTTATCTGTCCTTCAAGTTTGAATGATAGCCTTGCTGGGTACATTGATCTTGGTTTTAGATCCTTGGTTTTCATCACATTGAATGTTTTCTGCTAGTTTCTTCTAGTCTGCCACGTTTCTGGTGATAAATAAGCTGAGAATTGTATGGGTGGACCCTTATAACTTAATACTTACCTTTCTCTTGCTGCTTTTAAATTTTTCTCTTTGTCTTTAACTTTTGCTGTTTTAATTATAATGTGTCAGTGTGGGCCTGTTTGGGTTGATCTTGTTTGGAACTCCCTGTGCTTCCTGGGCTTGTCTGACTATTTCTTTTGCCAGGTTAGGGAAGTTTTCCCTTATTATTTCTTCAAATAAGTTCTCAATCCCTTGCTGTTTTTCTTCCCTTTCTTGTATTCCCAAGATGCAGATGTTATGCTTGATGTTGTCCCAGGGGAATCTTTAACTATTGTCATTTTTTTGGATTCTTTTTTACGTTTTGTTGTTCCGATTGAGTGTTTTTTGCTACCTTCTCTTCAAAATCACTAATTCGTGCCTCTGCTTCATCTAGTTTGGAGATTCTTTTTATTTTATTTTTCATTTTTTATTATAATCTTTATATCTGTCAGGTAATTTATAATAGTCTCTGTCTTTTTTAATGCTTACTATCTCTCTGTTGAAATTTTCACTAAGTTCTTTGTTCATTTTTTTTTTAATTGTTAAACTTATTGGGGTGATACAGGTTAGCAAAATTTACATAGGTTCCAGGTGCAGAATTCTATAATACATCATCTATGTGTCACATTATGTGTTTATCACCTAGTCAGTTCTCTTTCCATCACCATATAGTTGATTCTCCCTCACTTTTCTCCACTTGCTCCCCACTTGCCCTCAGGTAACCACTGAACTATTTATTGTGTCTATGAGTTATTGTTTCTTTGTTGCTTTCAGTTTTGTATTCCACATATGAGTGAAGTCATGGTCCTTGTTTTTTTCTGTTTGGCTTATTTCACTTGGCATGATGATCTCAAGGTCCATCCATTTTGTTGAAAATGGCAGCATTTCATCTTTTCTTATAGTTGAGTAATATTCCACTGTGTATATATACCACAGCTTGTTTATCCAGTCATCTATTAAAGGGAACTTTAGTTGTTTCCAAGTTTTGGCCACTGGGAACAGTGCTGTGTTGAACATTGAAGGACATAAGTCTTTGTGGACTAAGGATATAAAATTTTGGGGATATATACCCAAAAGGGGGATTACCAGGTCATATGGTAACTTTATTCCCAGTTTTATGAGGAACCTCCCCACTGTGCTTAGTTGTTGTACCAATTTGCATTTCCATCAACATTTTGTGAGGGTACCTTTTTCTCCACAGCCTCTCCAACATTTGTTATTCTTTGTCTTGTTGATAATTGCCATTCTAATAGGTATGAGGTTGTATCTTATTGTGATTTTGATTTGCATTTTTCTAATAGCTAATGAATTTGAGCATTTTTCATATATCCATTGGCCATTTGTATATCTTCATAGTTGAAGTGTCTAGGTCTTATGTCCACTTTAAAATTTTTTTTTGTTTCTTTTGTTGTTGTTGAACCATACTACTTTTTTATATATTTTTGATATTAGACCCTTATCAGATACATTCTTTGTAAATAATTGCTCCTATTCGGTTGGTTGTCTCTTTGCCTTTTAGATGGTTTCTTTTGCTTTGTAGAAGCTTTTTAGTTTGATACAGTCCCATTCATTTCTTTACTTTTCTTCCCTTGCCTTTGAGGTCGTGTTCATGAAGTCCTTCTTGAGCCTGAGGTCTGTAAGTTTAGTACCAATGTTTTCTTTTATATGATTTATTGTTTTCGGTCTTATGTGGAGGTCTTTAATCTATATTGAGTTAATTTTAGTACCTGGTGACAGTTCACAGCTCAGATTTATTCTTTTGCACATGGTTTTCTGATTTTCCCTGCTCCATCTACTTCTTTTCCTAATTGTGTATTTTTCACTTCTTTATCAAAAGTTATTATTATTACTTTTTAAATTTTTTTTTTTTGGGGGGGGTTGTTTCCCTTAACAGGGATTGAACCCAGGCCACAGCGGTGCGAGCACCAAAGCCTAGCCACTACACCACCAGGGAACCCCTCCTATCAAAAATTATTTGTCCATATATTTTTGGATTTATTTCTGGGTTTTTGGTTCTCATCCATTGGTCTGTGTGTTTGTTTTTCTGCCAATACCAAGCTGTGTTTATTATTGACGCTTTGCAGTATAAATTAAAATCAGGAAGCATGGTACCTCTTCGTATTCTTTTTATCTGGTATTGCTTTGGCAATTCGGGATCTTTTGTGGTTCCATACAGATCTGATCATTTTTTATCTATTTTCTGAAAGTGTGTTTTTGTAATTTTGATAGGAATTTCATTTAATGTGTATAATGCTTTGGGTAATATGGCAGTTTTAACAATATTAAGCTTTCCTATCCATGAACACAGAATATCTTTCCATTTTTTTTTCCAATTCCTTTAATAGTGTCTTCTAGTTTTCAGTGTATAAGTCCATCACATTCTTTGTTAATTTCCAGGTATTTTATTCTTTTTGTTGGAATTGTAAAATGTATGATTCTCTTTTTTTTTCCTGAACATTCCTTGTTTGCATATAGAAATGTAATTGATTTTTGTATGTTGATTTTATATGCTCAACTTCACTGTATTTATTTATTGTTTCTAATATTTTTCTGGTGGAGTCTTTGGAATTTTCCATGTAAAAGATCATGTGATTGCAAATAGTGACAGTTTGACTTCTTTACTCCCAATTTGGATACCTCCTATTCCTTTCTCTTGTCTGATTGCTCTGGCTAGAACTTCCAGTAGTGGCAACAGGGGGCATTCCTGTCTTTTTGCTGATTTTGGGGGAATGGGTTTCAGCTTTCCCCATTCAGTGTAATAGTAGCTGAGGGTTTGTCATATATGGCCTTTATTATGTTGAGGTACTTTCCTTCTATATCTGTTTTGTTCAGTGTTTTGATCATAAGTGGATGGTTTTATCTTGTCATCTTTTTCTGCATCAATTGATATGATCAGAAGGTGTTTATCTTTTATTTTATTTATGTGGTGTATCACATTGATTAATTGACATATGTTGAGCCATCCTTGTGCTCCTGGGATAAATCCCATTTGATCGTGGTATATAATGTTTTTGATGCATTGTATTCTATTTGCTAATATTTTGTTTATGATTTTGCATCTGTGTTCATCAGAGATAGTGGTCTGCAGTTTTCTTTTTTGGTGTTGTCCTTGCCAACCTTTGTTATTAGGGTAATGTTGGCCTTGTAGAATGACTTGGGAAGTACTGCCTCATCTTCAATTTTTTTGAAAGAGTCTGAGGAGGATGGGCATTAATTCTTCTTTGAATGCTTGGTAAAACTCCTTGGTGAGACCGTCTTTGGGGAGGTTTCTGATGATTGTTTCAATTTCTTTACTATTGGTCTATTTAGATTATCCAGTTCTTGTTTCAGTGTAGGTAGACCGTATGTTTCTAGAAACTTGTCTTTTTCTTCTTGGTTTTTAAATTTGGTGACATAAAGCTCTTCATAATATTTTCCTATGATCCTTTTGTATTTCTGTGGTATCAGTCCTAATTTCTCCCCTTTCATTTCTCATATTAGATATTTGTGTTATTTCTTCTTGTCCTTTGGTTAGCCTAGCCACAGGTTTGTCACTTTTATTGCTCTTTTTCAAAGAACCAGCTCCTTGTTGCACTTTTTCTGTTATCTTTTTTCTCAATTTTGTTTAGCTCTGCTTTAATTTATATTATTTCTTCTGATGACTTTGGGTTTTTTCTGTTCTTCTTTTTCTAGTTCTTTAAGATGGGATGTTAAAATATCTACTTTTGATTTTTCTTGTTTCTTTAGATAGGCTTGTAATGATATAAATTTTTCTTTTATTATTGCTTAGCTGCATCCCAATAATTTTAATAGGTTGTGCTTTCGTTGTTGTTAGTTGCTATGTATTTTTTAATCTCTTATTTCTTCTTTGTTCTAGTTATTTTTAAATATTATGTTGTTTAATTTTTACATACATGTGCTTTTTTTGTGTTTTCTCTTTGCAGTTGAACTCCAATTTCAAAGTTCTGTAGTCTGAGAATACACTTGCTATAATTTCAGTTTTCTTGAATTTGCTGAGGCTAATTTTGTGTCCCAGCATATGATCCCTTTGAGAATGTTCCATGTGCACTAGAAAAGAAGATAAAATCTTTTGTTGTCAGATGAAGTGTCTTGTAAATGTCAAGTATGTGCAATTACTGTAATGTATCATTTAAAGCTTCTGTTTCCTTTTTTATTTTCTGTTTGGATAATCTGTCTATGGCTTTTAAGGGGGTGTTTATGTCCTCTACTATAATTGTGTTTTTGTCAGTTTCTCCTTTCAAATCTGTTAGTAGTTGGTTTGTAAATTTTGGTGCTTCCTGATTGGGGGCATATATATTGAATGTCATGTCTTGTTTTATTATTCTTTTTATCGCTATGAAATATCAATCTTTGTCTCTTGTTATCTTTTTTATTTTGAAGTCTTTTTAGTCAGATATCAGCATGGTAACTCCTGCTTTTCTCTGGATGCCATTTGCTGGGAGTGCTATGTTCCATCCTTTCACTGTGAGTCTGTGTTTGTCATTATGCCTGATGTATATCTCTTGGAGACATCATATGGAGGGATTTTTGTTTTTTAATCCAGTCTGCTACTGTTTTTGTTATTTGTTTTTTTTTTTTTATTTTGTTTTTTATTGGTGAGTTCACTTTATTTACATTTAGGGTTATGATTAATATATGAGGATTTCCTATGACCATTACTTCCTCCCGTTTAAAAAATTTTTGTTGTTGTCCCAACCTTTTCCCATTTATTTTGATTTTTTTGTTTCAGGTTGAAGAGCCTCCTTTAGTATTTCATGAAATGCTGGCCTCGTGCTGGAGAAATCCCTCAGCTTCTGCATGTCTGAGAAGGTCTTTATTCCTCCTTTGTATCTAGAGGATACTTCAGCTGCATAATTTATTCTTGGCTTGAAGTTTCTCTCTTTTAATATTTTGAGTATTTAATTCCACTCTCCCCTGGCTTGTAGTTTCTGCTGAGAAGTCTAATGATAGACTGATGAGCTTTTTATTAAAGGTTTTTATTTTTATTTTTTTCCATGGCTGCCTGGGAACTGTATTTTGTCTTTCATTTATGACATTTTTAGTATAATGTGCCTTGGAGAAGATCTGTAGCATCCAGGTAGCTATGGGACCTATTTTCTTCTTAAATTTGGGATTCTAGATCTTTTCATAGGTTTGGAAAGTTTTTGTCCACTGTTTGTTTAAATATGCTCTTAGTTGAGTTTACTTCAGCACCCGTCTGCTATTCCTAATATTGTTCTTTTTAATGGAGTCAGAGAGTTCCTGTAGGTTTCTTTCGGTTCTTTTTAAATCTGAAGTCTCTATCTTCTTTCTGTGTTGTTTCCATGTTATAATCTCTGATAACACTAATTTTTCCCTCCATCTGGTTGGTCCTGTTTCCTGTGATAGTTCATTTCTCATTTCTTTTTGCTGCATTATCTTGAATTTCTATGGGATTCTCTTTTATATTTTCAATTTCTTTGTTAAAATGTTCTTTTTGGTCACAGTTTTTTTTTTTTTCCTCTGCCATCATAGTTTCAGTTCTTGTGAGTGTTTTGAAAACTGCAGTCTTGTATTCTATTTCACTTAGATAATATCTTTTCAGATCTGTAAGTTCCTTTTCTGAAGAGATTTCATTTTCTTTTGGAGCTGCTTTGAATATTAAGGTACTCACTGTATTTTATCTGTTTCTTTTTGTGGGCATGAGGGCTTTTCCCATAGCAGATATAGGGAGGTTTTTCTTTCTTTCGCTTCCCAGTTGGTATAGCTGTAATATCTTCCAATATTTTTCTCTGAATTCCAGCTGGCTGTAGAGCAGACAGTAGGTGGCACTGTGGGGAGGAGAGCTTTGGGAAGGAGAAGAAGCAGCCAGATTCAGAATGTCCTGTTGCTGCTTTAGTTTATGGGCAGTGTGGCTGGTTTGTTTCCTGTGCTAGCTCCCCTTGTTGCTGATTCTGCTGCAACATTAGTTTGTTTTTCAGGGAGGCCCAGAGGGAGTGGTGGTATAGGGCAAGCTGGGAGCAGACTGTGATCATATTGGTTGGGGCCAAGTCCTCACCACTAGCTCAGCCTTTCTCCCTTTGCCTGAGCCCATGTTTCACCTAGGACCATGTTTCAGCATTTTTGTATTTCAGCGTTTTTGTTCCCATGTTTTCACTGCAGCTGGCTTTCAGTTTCAAACTTACCCACAGTTAACCCATGGCTGCAACAACACTGCACCTGTGGGTCCTATTCTCATGTAGGGCAGTTCTGATGCTTTGCTCAGCCTCTGACCCACCCAGGGCATGGCGCTCCATCTGGGGCCCTAATGTACTACTGTTGGGTTCAACTAGCCCACAGCCTTGCAGGGTTTTAGCTGCTCTCACCTCTGCTCTTGTTGCCACTCAACTCCCATCCGACCCAGGATTTTGCTGCTCTTTAGGCAGTGTCCCTTGACTCCTTCCGAATTCCTTCAGACATTCCCAGTCATTGCAGTTTCGTAGCTGCATCTCTGCTCAGTTCTGCTCTGTGACCTCTCTTCTTTTCCATTCAGCCCCCTTTCTCTGACATTCAGGTATTTTCTTGTGATGCGTGGATCTCTCAGCTGATACGTTGCCACTCATTGTTTCTTGTGTTGGTTGCTGGTTTTTCAGTTGTATTTTTTAGGAGAGGTTTCAGAGATTTCCTCTCTGGTCGCTATTTTGCAAATCTAGGATATCGTTAATCATTCTTATAATCATTGTTTTGAGCTGTCCCTGAGAAGTTGTTCCCATCTTCTTTACTGTGAGTTTCTGCTGCTCAAATTTATTTTGAGCTGTATTTCTTCATTTTCTCATTCTGGTAGCCTCTTTGTCTATAGGTATTCTACTCATTAATCCAACACTCACTGCTGCACTTTCTTTGGGGCTTGCTGCTAATACTGGAAGTAGGTGGGGTGTCAGAGATCTTGAAGGGTGGTGAGTGAGAGCAGGTGAACAGGGGTTCATACCTTTGTTTTATACCTGCCTCTGTGGACAGAATAAGCAGTGTAAGCTTACACATTTCTGGTTTTGGTTTGCCCCGAGGTCTCTCCCCAGAGTTTTGAGGTCACCTGTCTTGTAAGCTGGTCCCACAGACAGGATGGCTTATGGGCAGAGAAATGCAGCTGCAGCCTTTTCTCTCCTTTCTTTTTCTGGCCAGAGAAGGGTTGGGCTGCAGCTCCTCATTGCTCCTTTTGCTCACTCTATTTGGAACTGGAGTGAATTCGAGCCAGTGTTTTGGGAACCCTGGTGCCTGCACCTCCTGGGGCGAAAGTAAGGTCTGGGTTCATGTCTCACAGCCCCAGCCTCTGGGAATTTTTGTCTTTCTCCTGGGGGACCAAGTAAGGTCCAAAATGCTCACCCGCTGCCTACTTTCTTCTCCCTCCGCAAACTACAGAGTTCCAAGCAGGGATCTACATGCACTGCCTGGGTCTTCACTACATCCTCTTTCCTCCTCAGTTTTCCCCTCTTTTCCTACCTGCAGGTACTTCGATGTGACAGGTGGTCTCTTGGCAGTATTTGTGTGTTGGGTAGGGAATATTTCATGGAATTATAGTTGTATTATTAATTGTAACCTCCAGGAATGTTTTCCAGGGATGCATCTCATGCTGCCATTTTTTTTTTCTTTTCTCTTTCCATCACCTTATATTTAGCTCCCCCCCCTCCTGTCCCACCCCCTCCCCTTTCTCCCCTCCCTAACCCACTCGTCCCCAAATAAACATTAAACTATTGATTGTGTCCATAGGTTATTTGTTTGTTCATTTCTCTTTTTCTTTGCTTTCAGTTTTATATTCCGCATATGAGTGAAATCATGCAGTTCTTTGTTTTTTCTGTCTGGCTTATTTCACTTAGCATGATGATCTCCAGGTCCATCCATTTTGTCGCAAATGGCAATATTTCATCTTTTCTTACAGCTGAGTAATATTCCATTGTGTATATGTACCACAGCTTCTTTATCCAGTCA
>PVJL010013488.1:0-32197 GCA_004026885.1 Lyroderma lyra
GGAGGGAGGGGGGAGGGAGGGAAGGAGGAGGGAGGGACGGAGGGAGGGAGGGAGGCCTCGGACTGAGTAGCTGGGGGACACGTAGGGCCGTTCTCTGAACGAGAGAAGGCGGGGCCCCTCGACACCCTCTTGACTTAGGTGGAAACAGAAATTAAATTCCCAGAACACCGGCTGGACACCGGGGTCTTTGGGAAGCAGAATGAGTCGCATTTAATGTTGCAGGTGCGACGAGTCCAGCTTTGCCTAGAAATATCAGCTCCTGATGTGTCAACGCTGACCTTTAAAACCACCCTAACGGAAGAGCCGAGACGAGGGCGTCAAGTGTCAGGACGGCCGACCTGTCGGACCAGCCCTGGCGCCGTCTCTGCTACTTCGTGCCCCGGGACGGAGCGCTCACTAGTTAGTGGCACCTGCCGTGTCGTCATCTGTAAAACAAGAGGCTCCCCCAACCCCCAGGCCTGCCGACACCTTGAATTTAGCTGTGGGACAGGACTGTTGTTTTCTGCACGGTCCAAAGTGGTACGGGTGCTCGGCCTACGCCTTCCAGATCTCGGGGATCTGAAGGGCTCCAAAGCAGCGCGTCGGGGTTCTCGGTGGACTTCAGGGCGGTAGACACAAGCCAACCACCTACACGCGCGGCCCGACCAAGAGGCTCGTGAGGCCAGTGCCAGGTTCGGACGTAGGAGGCCCGTCTACAAACAGGGACAGTCAACGAAAGCAAAACAGTCCATGTAATTGCTTGTCCTACCTACACAGTGATAATAGTGACTTTCGTAAGTGTCCCCTTGTTAGGTAATTAACTTCGGTGTTTACCTTTGGATCCAGCCGGCGCATTAATTAGCGTTTCCGAGCACCTACTGGGAGCAGATGGAGCGCGAGGTGCTGTCCCACGTTTGTCCTCACTGAGGTCTGCATTTGAGCGCCAAGGAAGCAGCGCCCCGAGCTGAGCAAACAGGCGGCGTGGCCAGGGTGGGAGCCAGGTGCTTCGGCTCGGCGTCTGGGGGCCCCTTCCACCATGGTAAACGCCCCCGTCACCACAGAACCGACTGGTTGTTCAAGCCTGTTGGTGTGACGCCCGTGGGGCAGTCCCTGAAGTCACTTTCTCGATGGACACCGTACCCACTTAGTTGAACTGCGGTCAGGCTGGTTGTGTCTGTGCAGACGTAAAGTGACCATATTGGCACTCAAGTCCTGACTCCAGCGCCCAGGCACAGAACTGTGGTCGAAGAGCGTGGCTCCCTGAGGCAGTGACCTTGAAGCAGTCCAGGTAATGCATCTCAATGTCCTAATCTGAAAAGAGGGCTAGTCATAGCGCCTACGTCATAGGTTATTCTGAGAACGAAATCCACTGCAAAATGCTCTGCAAATATAAAGGTGAGGCAGAGCTCGTGGGTGGCGTCGTCACGTCTGTTCTGTCCTGGAGGCCTGGGACTGTGTCTTCTGGCTCCTAAGACCGTCCTGACACATACGAGAAGCCCAGCCCCCTGCACTTGGCTCCGTGTGGGCCTGAGCTTGGCACGGTGACGGGTCCCCCGCCCTGGATGTGGAGGGAAACTATCCCGTGTGCACGAGGCTGCTCGGGCTAATGACATGCACGTGTGGACAGAGTTTTGCCAACTTCAGTGCTGCCACAACGCCCGCCGGTCCTCTCGTCGTGGAGGGGGGTCCCAGCTGTCGTCTGCCTTCCCTGGGAAGGAAAAGGAATGGCTATCTGTTTGCGGTCCCCTTCATCTAGCATTTTCAATGTGTAGCTCGCCATGTTTTTAAAAACAAAGGGAAATGACATCATCTCCAGGAATCCCTTTCCCCCCACTCGCTCTCGATGTCCACATTTGCACCGTGTCCTTCAGTTAAACCTGAAATGAAATCACGGTCCCCCTGAGCGGCCGTTTTAATATTTGCAAGGTTCCTGGAGAGGGAGGTGGGAGCAGTGCCCGGGTCTGGAGGCTTCTGCCTCCACGGAGACACTCTTGAACGTCAAGAGTGTCTGGCGACAGGCCTGGAGCACAGCGTGGGCCACACATGGTCCCTCTCCTGTGCCCTCCTCGCAGTGGCTCTGACCCAGACACAGTGGCTTTCTCTAAGAATTCCAGTCCACACAGCTGCTGGTTCCTTGAGTGTCTGTTTTTGTTCCATGTCATTCCCTGTTCAGGGACAGTCTCTTCCACGTGTGCACTCACGCTCTGAGCTTTGAGCAGGGCTTCAGGTACCTCCTCTCCCCAGGATCCTCCCTTGGTTCTCTGGTCAGAGCACCCTGATTTTCCTCTGGGCACCCCCTTCCTCTCCCCCGTGTTCTGGCATGCCTGTTGTCCTCATCATAAAAGCCAAAGTCCTCCCTTTGTTTTCTCAGGTGTGACTCGCTGTCCATGCCCCACCCTCCTCTCACCTGCTCTCCCCACTCCCCATCACTCACTGTGGCCGAGCTGGTGGGTGTCAGCCTCGCTGAAGCTGTACAGCCCTTTCCCTGCTCAGGGCCAGGGGGGTCAGCTCTGCCCCTGCTGCAGCCCCTTGAAGCCCAGGGGCTCAGCTGGCTTGGTCCTCAGCACCTTGACCTTCTGCACAGTGTTGTCTCCTCTTCGGTGGGCCCCTTCCCCAGGTGCCCCTTGGTTCCTTTTGCTCCCTCGCTTTTGCATACACCGCCTGTGCCCTGCATGTGTTTTCCTTATTTGCAAGCTCGCCAGGGCAGGGGGCTCTGCCCTTGCTGTCATCTCTCAGAGCAGTGCTTGCTCACAGCTTTCCTGAGTGAATGTTCTGGATGAATGCAGTCTGGGGAGGGCTCTGGCTCCAGGGATGGGCTCATGTCCCAGGTCTCCCCAGGCAGGATCTTCTACCCACCGTGGAAGCAGGGATTGGCCAAGACTCAGCCAGCCCCAGGGCTACTGAGAAAGAGGCTCTCTCTTCTCCGAACTTGTTGAAGGATTAAGAGGTGGGCTCCCAGGGGTGGAAGGCCATGTCACCACGATGTCACCATGACGTCACGCTGTTCCCCGTGTGCCCCGAGAATACTCGTGGGCGGCGCTCGTGGCTGCAGCACTCACCCCGAGATAACTCGCACATCGCAGTCCTGACTTCACCCCCCAAAACTGTCCCATAGGGATCACAAGTTCTGTTTAGCAGCCGCCCCGAGCACAGTCTTTGTGCTTCATTTGTGCATTGCAAACCAGTCCATTTGCTTCAGCCTCAGAGCGTGTTTCTATAAAATTAAATGAACGCGGCCACGAGCTGTACTTTCTTTTTCCCTAAGTGAGAAAAGGGTTTTAAGGAAATGTGACCAAGGGGGAAACTTGGGAGAGGGAAGCAAAGCCCAGAGGTGGAGAGAAATCGGTCTCAGGGCCTTTGAACTGGCTTTTATGTGGCCAACCCTCCTCCGTCCACGGGGCCTGAATCTCACCTCTGTCTGTCTGCTTGGGCCCACGAAATCCCTCTTCTGTGAACCAGAGTGAGCTGGGATCAAGCCCCTTGCAAGAGAGCCACGGGGAGTGTCAGGTAAGGTGCTGCCTCCCGGGGAAGGCCTCCTGCCCTTCCTGCAAGGCCAGGTGCTCCTCCTTCTCCTCTGTCGACCTGCACATGCCTGCTTCTCTTGGACGCCCCCCACCGTCGTGCTGCACTGGCCTCCCGGACCCCCCTCCCATTCTGGGCATTCCTTGAGGGCAGGATCCTACCTGCGTCAAATTTTGACATTCCGCCCTAGAATAAAGTCGGCTGCCCAGATACATACGTGTGGAAGAAACAGTTTCAGTAGGCGTCCTTCAGACCCGCGCACCTCTCCCGGAGGACCTTCTCGGGCCTCGGCGGCCTTCTCCATACTGACACACCTTCCCGAGCGTGCGCCACGACCTGCAGAGCAAACCCAGAGCATGCTGCATGGTGGCTTCCTTCGCCACCCGATACACACCCACGTCCTGTAGGGAGGTGGTGCTTCAAACCGAGCCCATTCAGCAGACCGAGCCCTGCCCTGAGTTAGAAATTCCTTATTGTATGCCTGAAACCTATGTAATCCTTGCTAACAGATGTCACCCCAATAAGTCTAACAATAAAAATGAATTAAAAAAAATACCATTGGCAAAGGGCTGGAATGAGATGGTGATGGTGAGCCAAATTCCTAAGGATTTCCGGACAAATATTAGCAGACAGTGAGGGTGCAAGTGGGGGAGCGCTGAGGCAGGGTGGGTGGGGGTATCAGGCTAGGGTCTCCTTTCTTAAGGAGATGTATTCCAGACACCACACATGCACACAGCTTACAGTCAGGCCATTTGTATCCACACACTCTAAATACACACACAGAAAGAATGCATGTCTGCATGTTTCTATAATTTATTTCTAACAATTAGACATCAAGGGCATTTCCATCTACTGAAATACATACATTATTCGTTTCCTTAAATTACAGATGGCATATTTATAACATGCACTTGTCAATCAGGAGTGCATGCTGTAAATGCATCAGCCCATCTGCTAACATTTAGCGCTGTGTGCTGTGAGCCAAGGGCTGTGCCCAGCACTTGACATGCATTAGCTCATTGACTTTGCATAGCTAGCCCTGGCGCAGGCACAGCGCAGTGGTCTCCAACTTGCTCATTTTAAACAGACCCTTTTATGTAAAAAATAACAAAATAAAACAATCTATGGACACGCCAACATACGGAGTGAACGCATGAGTTTGGCTATGCGATTGCAGCAGACCTTCCCACCTCCCGAGGCACCCCTCCGCCACCACGTGAAAGAGGAGGACACCCAGGTCCTACCCCCCGGCTGAGAAGCTCGGCGCTGGTCAGCTGTGTGACTCGGCGCAGGTGGCTTAGAGCTCGGAGCCCCCGTTTCCTTGGTTCTAATACCGCCACCAAGTTCACTGTGGAAACTAAATGGGATCATGTAGTTCAGGGGGAAACCCTCCGACTCAGTCCCTGGAGCAGAGTAGGGGCTGCATAGGTGTGGTCTGCATTCACTTCTGTCTTAGCACGGGGTCACCGGAATCGGACCCTGGGATAACTCGGGTGAAAGTGTTTGCGGCACATCACTGGGGTGGTGGTGGGGGCGTGGGCCTGGGGACGAAAGGCCAAGCAAGGCTGTGATGTCAAGGGCAGTCCCACGGAGGGGACTTCCGCTCAACCCTGCAGGGGAGTTTAGGGGACCGTGCACGTCATACTGCAGGGCCGTCCTGCCCAGGGCCAAGAGGGCAGGAGTAGTGACACTCCCGCATCCGTCACTCAAGGCTGTTCCCAGGTCCTGCACTCTCTGCACACACCACCTGCGCCCTCTAAGGAAGTGATGAGGCGACACAGCTGGGAGCTGCTGCTTGTGAAAGCACACTAGGAGACTTGGAAGGGTCAAGTGCCCCTGGGGGGCGTCGGTGGAGCCCTGGCGTGGCTGCTGCAGAGCCCTAGTATGTGACCATTTGTGAAAGATGCCGGCACCGTTTGGAAGCCGGTCTTACTTGTCATCTGCGCCTTCGCTGGATTAAGTCAAAGGGTAAGGTACAATCTGGCTTCCCCTCGGCGTCCGGCCCTGCCTCCCGGAGAGGCTCTCCTGTACACGACAGAGAAGGCCTCGTCCCCGCAGCGCGGAGCCCCAGCACGGCGCACCTCGGACACACCTGTGCCTTCTGCTGGGGCTCGGAACCGGGAGGGAGCACCTGTCCCAGGCAGGTGTGCCCAGATGGGACCACACTGGAGAGCTAGGAACACTGAGGCAGGCTTTCCCGAGGGCCCGCCCCAGGCCAGCTCCTCAGCTAAGGCTCAGTCCCCCGACCTTTGCGCCAGTTCCAGGAGTCATCTTGCCCTTCTGATCCCCATTTCTACACGGAACCTCGACACTCAGAGAGGTTGTATGACCTCCCCGAGGTCTCAGAGTTAGCCAAAGCCAGACTAGAAGTCCTAGGCTGGGACTGGGTTTTCAGACCTCACCTCACCTCCCTGCCCTTCAGTTAACCTCAGAGACCTGCGAGGCGAGAGGGGACTCTAACATTGGTAATTGGGAAGAGTCTGTGGTGACAGTTCCCCATCTGGAGAGTGGACTCAGATCTCCAGGTGCTGCCCCAGACCTTGTGCAGCTGCCCAAACCTGGAAGCAAATGAGACGTCAAGGAGGAACGGCCTCTTTTGCCCACTGAAGTGACCTACGCCGACTCATGTCCAGCTCACTTCCAAGCTGCGAATGAGCGCTCCCAGGCAGTGGGGGTCCAGCGGGAAGGTTCCGAGAGCATGCACATATGAGCTCGTCCTCCACACCCGTCCCTAATGCTAATGAGCCCCAGCTCTCTCCAAGGGGCTTGTGGGCCGGCTCTCTCGGTCTCCCTGTCCTCAGACATCAAGGACACGTGTCTCATCACCTCCATTGTTAGTGTCACGCCAAAGGCCAAAGGGGACTGCAGAACCACCAGTGGCTCCCCATTGCCCAACTGATCTCCTCTGACCAGTTTGCTCCCCAATACTCAACTCTGAGTTGATGGGGTTAGTTCTGGGGTGACTGGGCACCCACATGCATATGACACTGCCACTGTCTAGGACGTGCCCTTGACCTACTACCCTGACCTCAGATGGGGCCTTCTGGGGGCTTCGTGCTCATGGGGGACTTCATAAGATGGTGGGGCAGGCACATGGGAAACCAAAAGTCCCCTCTCAGCTATACCCCAGTTTTCTCCTGTGGAGTCTGTCGTTACTTCTCTGTTCATCATGTTCCTTAGCTGTAACATGGGGACGTAATCCTTACAGCATTCTTGTCTCATGAGAACTAGATGAGTTAGAACACTTAGAAAAGTACCTGGCACTTAGCAAACATGTTAAAAAAACAGTTGGCCCCTGCTGTAAAGAACCCCGACCTCTGTCTTCCTGTGTCCACACGCCAGACCACACTGACACAGAGCTCCCAGACCGCAGTGGTCACCTTCTGGCGGGGGGGTTCCTGTGTCACCTCTCACCTCTTCTAGAATCCATTCTCACCCTGTAGCCACTGAGATGTCTTTAAAAACAAACCCACTGATGATGCCAATGCTGTTACTTGGAAGCTTATCTTATCTATTGATAAGCACTATCTGGGTTAAACTCCAACTACCTTGCCCACCTCATTTCTAACTACATTCCCTGTGGCTCGTGTGTCCTGGTAACTTGGGATCCTGGGACACAGGAGCATCCCCGCTACCTCAGGCCTGGGTACCTTCCAGAACCTTCTAGAACCTTCTTCAGCTCTCCTTTGAAAGCTTACATCACTCGAGAGGCCAGTTGAAGTGTTCACAAGAGGGGACAGGGTAGCAAAGAGATTCAAAACCGTGCTTTAAAATAACAGTTGAAAAGCAGGGACACCAGCCCAGGGAGCAGGCAGTTGGGGGTCGGGGGAGGGGGAAGGGCTGACACGGGAACCCGCAAGTTTCTTAGGTGCTGTCATTGGAAAAAGAACACATTTTGCTCTGTGAGGCTACCTGTGACATCGGGACAGAGGACTGCAAACCCCAGGGAAACACACCTTCCAGTTTGCCCCTAGGAAGGACATTGTCTACGCCGTTCGTACACGGGCTCTGAGCACAGAGCGCAGGGAGGGACCGCGGGAAGAGGCGGGCCAGCGCAGACGGGCAGGCGGCGATTCCCGTGCCGGGGAACGTAGGAGCGTGTATGAGGCTCGTCTGCCGAGCAGGTTCCTGACCGCCTGGCAGAATCTTAAGTTTATCCAGAGGCTTTAACTGGGTTCGGGCACACCCACCATCCAGAGGGCCTCGATAGCACCCTACTGTCTCAGGGCTGTGTCTTTGGAACTGGGGCAGGGGTGAGGGCAAGGGGCGAGGAGCCTCCGATTGCCTGGATCCAACTCCTAAATCGACCAGCGGTCATGTCTTTCCGAGCACCTCCTCCACACCCCGGTAGAACTGTCCAGAGCCACGTGGGCAGCCCCAGGAGTTTTGCAAGTGGAGGCTGAAGGACCCCACCGGGCAGGAGAATGCGGCCATTCCAGCCCGGGAGTGGTGGCGGTGCTGAAACCGAAAACATTGCAAACCGGAGCGTCTGGGTCTCCGGACCGTCGCTGGACACTGTATCCCAGGAAGTCCCAGGTAAACACAAAGGGACCCCGGGAGGGAGCCAGGTCGTTCTCCCACGACCCGACGTTTTCTCTTCGCACCTGCAGAGACATGAGGAGTCGTGTGACCACAGGCGCCTTCCTTCTCCAACACGCACGGCCTTCCTACACTCATTCCGCTGCACTGGGGCTATCCGGCTCCGGGGTTGCCCGGAACAGTCCGTGAGACAGAAAATAAGGTGCCGTATCGACCCCAGCCCTCTCTGCCATTGGCCCCCACAGCACTGTGTCCCCGGCCATGGGCAGAAGGTATCGTAACGATGTGCTCCACCCGTCCAACAAATGAGATTCTTCTGCGTGGAGTTCAGGTCTTATTTATTTCTACATTCCTAGTTGAGTTCAGTGTGTGCACGTGTGTGTGTATGTGTGTGTGCACGTTGTGTGTGTGTGTGTGTGCATGTGTGTGTGCGCACGCGCATGTGTGTGTGCGTGCCTGCGTGTGTGCGTGTGCGTGTGTGTGTGTGTGTGTGTGTGTGCATGTGTGTGTGTGTGTGCGTGTGTGTTATAAGGCATATGAATGATGATCAAAGTACAACAATCAAATATCAGGCAGTTAAGATTATTGCCTATTGACCCTTGATATAAATCTGCTGGGCTCATAATTTTTCTTCTCACGGAAAATAACAAACACACCTGCATCCCTTTAAGTCTTGATTTTAAAATCCCATGGAGTCTCAGTCCCAGCTAATAATTAAAACTCTTAGCCACCTTAATGTCATGTCGTGTCCCGCCCCACACCTCGGTGGCTTCGGGACGAGGCCCGTGGTAGCAGCGGGAGTGTGGATGGCCCCGTGTCCGTCTCCGTCTCTGCCTGGGTTTCCTTTCTCTTCCTACTCCCCTGGCCAGTGTCTGACGTGTGATAGAAAAATGGAGCAGGGAGAAACTCCTTAGAACTGTCCTAGTCACGAACCGGCTCTGTCCCTTTGGACCTGGTTGTCTGCTCCTCAACACTTGTTCTCTTGCAGGGTCTCCGGAAGGCCTCCCTGCCCCCCGCCCCCCGCACAGAGCCGGAGCCGGTACAACGTCAAGGGCTGTTAAGACCGTGTAGCTCCTTGGGCCCCAGCAGAGGTTCCCCACAAGCGGTAGCTGCTCCCCAAGGGGTTCATAGCTAAGAGCCACTGGGAGTGACCGAAGAGTTTCAAGCAGGAAAATGTCATGATAGATTCAAGTCTAAAAGGCTTATTCAGGTCCCTGTGGGGAGAATGGTGTGTTTTTATTCCAGATAACATTGCAGAAAGGCTTGTGCTGTTGGTCCTCACTGAGCGAGCACGGTGCAGTGTATAGCAACACAGACCTGTATGAGGGTGAAGATGCCCGGGACACGGTACCCGGGGGTTCGGGACTCGCCCCTTTCCCTGGTAGCTGGGTCTCCAGCCTCTGCCCTTCTGGGTGTGCTTCGTGCACCAAGTTCTCCAAGCCAAGCGTCAGGCCGTGGTTTGCGGGACCCCTCCCTTTAGGATGTGACCCCCCATCACAGCCCCTCCTCCTTCTCATCCTGTGGACTTGTCTCTGGTGCCAGAACCTGAGTGGGCCCCGATGGCCCTCTTCATTAGGACCTCCGAACTGGTCACACGACCCCTGTACTTCCGGAAGAATGTCCCTATGTTAGATTTTCTGCTTTGGGTGATAAAACTGACTGAAACCTCGTTAGCTAGTTCGATCCCTAGACTTGGAGGAGTCAGGTCGCCACCTTGCTCAGGCAGGAGCTGCTGGTCAGCTTTCTCTGGCGCAGGGACTGCAGGTCACGGGAGAGAAGCACCTGGGGACCTTCTGGGAGGCAAAGGCCGACTTCTTCCAGTCTCTGGGGAAGAGGGGACAGCCAGAGGTACAATGACAGGGCGCCTCCATCTAGAAGCCTCTGCCAGATTCCCACAGAGGCCTGAGGCCCTGATTCTCCCGTACAACGACTTTTTCCCCCTTCAGGAGTAAAGTTGGAAATAATAAATTGTGATCCTTTTCTATTGGCCTCAGGATCTGCGGGTACCTTTTCTCAAAAAGGAAACAAATTCCTATTATTTCAAGAACGTGAACACGCAGAGCTGGGACGATTTTGTGAGATTTTCTGTAAAACCTTGGCCCGACTTGCTGTTACTGTATCCTAGAGAGGAAGAGGGAGTGGCCACATGTTCCCTCCCCTCAGGGAAGGGGAGTGGGTGAGACTGAGCCTCTCCAGGACCCTGGTCCAGAAGCCACTTAGAAGCAAATCCTCAACTGTGGGCAAAGCCCTCCAGGTCTTTCTTCCCTCCTCATTGCAGAGGCCCTGGTGGCTTTGGAGTTACTGGGACTTTTCAAACCGAAGAACTTCCTGGAGCAGAGGGTGGGGTGACAGGTTTGAATGCTGTTTGGAGAGAGAATAAAGGGGTTGCAGGACGAACAGCAGGTGGTTTGCAGAAAACGTTCCTTGTGGTGCAATGCATAAAGCTTACCATCTCACCCACGTTCAAGTGGATACAGCCCAGTGGCATTAAGTTCCCCAACGGAAACTCTGTCCCCATGAAACACTGACTCCCCATGCACCCCTCCTCCAGCCCCTGGCAGCCACCACCCCATGTGCTGTCCCCACGAACGCAAAGACGACGTGCGTGGTGGAAGGGGAGCCGAGCAGTACGGGCCCTTTTCTGCCCGGCTCACTTCACGGAGCACAGGGTCCGCACGGCTCCCCTCGGCTCTGAGATGGAGCAATCCCCACTGTGCGCGTGTCCTTCACTGGGTTGGACCACCCAGCAGTCATGGGGGCTGGGGCGTCTCCCCGCCTTCAGCTATTATACAGAATGCTGCTGTGAACGGGGGTGCCCTTCCCTATTTTAAACGAACGAAATGTGGGTAAGTTTTTGAGTTTGGCAAGTGTCTGAGAGTGGCCCGAGAAGGGGTCACCAGGCGGGGTTGGGGTGGTTCTGATGGGCATGCAGCTGATTCTGGGGGCTTCGTGGGTTTGGGTGTGGGGGGAGCCCTGGAGAGCAGAACCCCCGAGGGCTGCCGGGCTCTGTGAGATGTTCATGGCAGAGCTCAGCCTCCAGCAAGAGAAGTCTTCTCCCTCTGTCTCTGAGTAAAGTGCCACCGCCTCAGGGTGTCAGTGGGCGCTCTGGGGGGCTCTGAGCATCGCTGAATGTGACAGAGGGGCCCGTGGGGGCCTGAGCAGACTCCTGACTGGAGCAGGGGGTGGGGGCCAGGCATCTGCGTTCGTGTCCTGCTCCGTCACGGGCTCCCTCCCCGACAACCTGCTCTTTGTCTAACCATTGGTGTCATCACCTGAAAAACAGGGATGATGACCCGGGCGGCCGTTAGGATGAAATGTGATGACGGGTGTCATGGCATTGCCGTAACATTTGGCCCAGAGGGCCTTCTCAACAAAGAGCCACCATTGTTGCCGCTCTTATATCATTTCCTGCTCCTCGGAGGCCGGAGAAGCCAACATCACGGGGGACTTCAGATGGGTCGGTCACCGCGGTTATCAGACTCGTCCTCGGGTGGGCGTGCAGGAGGGGGTGTCCGTCTGTCGGTCTGTTTTTCACGAAGCTTCGACCTGCTGAATGACGAGGTCAGACTGCTACTGCAAGGCCCTGAGGAGGCCCGGTGTTTGCAAGTCTCCCCCTCGCCCTCGCCAGCGGCCCCTTGAGGGCAGACGCTGGGCCTCAGCTGCTGGCGGCCTTACCGCCGGGAGACAGCTGCCCACAGAGCGGATGCCAGCGGGGCGCTGGCCTGGCGCCTTCCCCTTCCTGCTGGTCCTGTTCTCGCCTTGATTTTGACCTTGCTGGAAGGGCAGGGAGGCCCCGAAAACATCAGCAGGGCTGTTTCCTGAAACTGCACCCCAGGCCACTCTCAGGACCACGGGGCTGGAGACTTAGGGCCACAGGGATGTTCTGGCAAAACTGCCGACGTTTCCTGACCGATTCTTGGTGACGGGAACCCCTGGAACTCAGCCTAGGTCCCCAGCATCCCCCCCAAGGAGGAGCGTCTCACATTCCCGAGCCCAGGGATGTCCCTGTCTCCAAGTCTAGAAGCAGGGCTACCGCTGACCGCCCTCCGGACCCCTGTGTGCCTCCTGAGCAGCGGGGGTGGACGCTGTTTGTTCTTTGACGAGCCCAGCTGGGCACCGTGTGCGAGGTCAGGTCGCCCTGAGGTCCGGCTGACTGTCCAGCGCCGTCTCCCACGGCTGCCCGCCAAGAACGCGGTGGTACAAAGCACGTGTGTCCCGGAGTCGGGCCAAACCGGGGTCCCCTCCCAGCTTTGTTTGCATTGCAAGTCCGTCAGCATCTCTAAATCTTACCATTGCCTGAAAAAGAGGAGTCTGCTATTCCCTCACGGGCTGCTGTGAGGGCCGGACCCTGCGGCACAGGCCCCGGGGACGGATGGGGCCAGGCCCCCACGGCCGCGCCGCGCGCCTCTCCCACCTCCCAGGACTGCGCGACGGCTCCGCCCGCCCACCGCTCTCGTGTTTCTCGTCCTTGTTTGGAGGCGCTCTGGGGCCTGTGTGCTTTTCCCCTCGGAGAACTCTCCTGAGCCCCTCCCAGCGCCCCCTTTCTGAAGGCTTCCTAGCTGCCCTCTCTGTGGCCCTCGGTCCTTTTGTAAATCCAGGAAAGCCTTTCTCAGGAAGGTCTAGGCCCTGGCAGTTCCTGCATTGCTGCATTTAGGCATTTATCACTGCAGCACGATGCAGTGACACTGAAAGCTTCTTGAGCACGTACATAGAGCCTCGCATGCCCGTGTACTTGTCTGTGCACAAACCCAAGTCCACCTTCACAGCCATTATTACGAAAACAGATCTTACACAGACAACAGTCGTCACTCCTGCTTATGCGGGACGGCCGGCAGCATCGCCGATGTGGCGTCTCCCATCGTACCAGCGCAGGACTCGCTGGGCCTCGGTGACACCATGGACCATTCTGCAGCCCTTTGCACAACATGCCACCATGTAGCATCACTCACCAGAGCAAATTTCCTGTTTATGCTTTTACTGGAAATAGCATACCATCATTTAATAAGAAAAGACACCTTTTCCTGTTGTCTCCAAGTTTGGATGAAAACCAGAGTTAAGGACCAAGGATGAGCAGGGCTCTTCCCTTCAAAAGACATGTTCCAGCTCCACCCCTGGAGGCAGAAGGATCTGTCCAACGACCTCGGGATTGGCAGAGGGGGCCCGAGGGACCAGGGGCTCGGAGATGGGAGGAACTGCCTGGGGGGATGGGGAGGGGGGCGTGTTAGAGGAGGCAGGAGGCAGCTCGCTGTCTGTCAGAGGCCGGTGAAGCTCCATCACGACAGCTGCTAGAGCTGGAGGGGCAGAGAACATGACCCCATTGTGGGCACAGCCTGTCACCTGGGAAGGTCGGACCATGAGGAGCACTGGGGAGGTGTTGGGTGAGAGTCACCAGGCGAGGACAGAGGGCGTCCCCGTGGGCAGTGTGCAGGATGTGACAGCTCCCTCCGGAGAGCTGCCTGGTAAACGTGTGGACCCCAAAGGGAAGGCTGTGGGTGACTGTCCTGGACAGGCGTGGAATGTGGGTCCCCCCGGGGTCAAGACATGGTTCAGTGCAGGGTGTTCCCAAGGCTTTCTCAAGAACCAGTTCCAGAGTCAGCCTCTGGGTGCCTGGGGAGCAGGGGGATACGGGCAGCACCCGCTGACGGGGAGACCTGCCTCCGTGTCTCTCATCCTCCCTCCTCCTGGCTGCTGACCCCACAGGGTCCAGAGCAGCAGAGAGATGGGGGGGGCATGGCCCGGGGTGTGCAGGACCCCCCCGCGCTCACTGCTGCTTCCCAGTCAGAGGGCGCCCTGGCCGAGGGGTGTGAGACGGAAGCGTGAACAGGACTCTGGGATTATAGCGATCGTTTCTGAGCGTGACCTTGGAGCTGTGGTTCCACCTGAGCTGTCCTTCAGGGGTGGGGACAGATGGCAGACCGTGTCTGAGTCAGGTTATTTTGTAATTGAACCTTATCAAATTCAGCCCTTCAATAAATAATCATTAAAAAAAAAAAAGATGACCATAAAGGCATCCACCCAGAGTGATTCTGAACCATGACGTCAGTGCTGTGCCAGGCACGGGGGACGCGGCGGTGAAAGGGCATGTCGGCCCCTGGGGCACCTGGGCGGTTGGAGGGGTGGAGGGCCTTTGAGCACAGAAGGCAGACAGGCCCCGAAGCACACCTAGATGGGCAGGGCGGCGTCTTGGAAAAGTAGATTTCTAAGCTGATGCTTCGTCAGCAGGTCGGCGTTATGGGGGGAAGGGCAGGGCGCATGCGTGGACCTGGGGGTGCCCGAGCCGCAGAGGCCCCGACAGCGGCGTGCGGCCGGGTTGGGAGCCCTACGGGCAAGCAGTGAGGGCAGCAGGGACGGCGAGCCGGGCGTGGACACCGCGCCTCCCCTTAGGTCTTGCTCCAGGCTCGCTTCTCGGGGATGCAGGTCAGGCCTCCTAGTACAGACAGAAAGAGGAAGGTGCTGGGCAGGGTCAGAGGGCCCCGCGGAAGGAGCCCGGCAGCTGGGAGAAGGGACAGGATGGGCTGGGGGAGGAGCCGCGGTGCTGATTCCTGAGGCCGGGACACCAGCTGGGGGCAGCTGCCATCATCCAGAAGGGACAATGGGCCTGAGCCGAGGGGCTGGTGAGGAGCACGAAGCAGGAGAGGCGCAGAAGCAGGCCCTTCCCATCCCATCTGCCGGGGAGAAAAGTGGTTTTCAGAGAGAGCAGGAAGCCTACGCGTGGTCCCCAAATTAAATCAGGTCATTCCCCTCGCTTCCTGTGGTCTTTGGGAACGAGGTGGTGGGGACAAGAGACCTAAGAGGCTGGAAAGCAGAGAAGCGAGAGGAAAGCTTCACATCATCTCATCACCCGCAGCAGTGAATCCCCCCATTTACTGAGGCCGTTCCTTAGGAGACTCAGGGGCGACCCCCGCGTGCACAGACTGGGCCCTGTCCCTGCTTATCTCAGGCCGTCACTCAGCCCTTCCCGTTCCCTGCGATGGGGCTAGCAGTTAACGGATGTCCAGCCTGCCACAGGACGGCTGCGGGCCGTGCCGCCGTAATGCACCGTGCCCCTCGGCTGACAGGCCCGGCCCTGCCCCCAGCTGCCTTCGGATGACCCTGAACCGTCAGATCTCAATGATATTCCCTTGACCCCAGTGATGTGGGGTTTTTTGGTTGGTGTTTTATTTACTTGTTTTTTCCACAGAGCGTTAGATGCTTGGAAATAAGCTCCAGGAGCAGCAGCAAAAGCCGGGTGTCAAGAGGGGACACCCACTCTCACTTCGCTAGCCGTGACTTTTGAATCTCAGTGTACTAATTGGCATCATAAAACGTCTCTGGAGAGAGACGAGTTTCAAACACTTAACAGCTATAATGATCCTGGATGAAACTAATAAAGCTGAAAAAAACCCTGAGTTAAAAAAAAAAGGTGATTTTCCTGAAACGGTAAAATCTATTAGAAGTAAGTGGAAAGGAACTCTCGTTCACTGCACACCTTTTCCAGGCGTCACATACACATCACCCTGAGACACTATTCAGAGCAGGACGCCACGGTGTAGAATGCCACTCCCATCTTGAGCAGGGGGAAGTTCAAGGTCAGGAGACTTGGAGTGGCATTCCTGGTCAAGCCGCTGTAAAGCAGACGTGTCTGAATCCATCACAAACGCCCTTTGCATGACACTGGACTGCTTCCAGACCAGGCCACTGTCACATGGCTGAGTGTGCGTTCCTGGTGTAGCTGTCATGGAGGAACTGAGGTTGAACACAAGAAATTCTGGTCATTAAATGGTGGAAGGGATGGGCAAATGACAGGTGGCTTTTACTTATTATTTTGATGATGATGATGATGACGATAGGAGTTTGCAAAATGGTTTGCTCCATTATGTTGTGGTACCAGTATAGCTCCATCATTATAATAATTACTAATTATGTGCTAGGCATCAGGCATTGTCATGTGAGATGTTTTGAAAAATGATTGCTTTCTGCCCTTACAAATTCTATGCAATAGGCGTTACGGTTTCTGTTTACATAATAAATAGCCGAAATCTCAGAGACACTGGCTAAAGGTCACACCATTTGAAGACAGGCCTGTCTGCCCGGAGAACTCGTGTCCTTCGTCACACCAGGGGAGTCTGTCTGAACATGCACTTTTCTCCCGTGATGACAGAAGATGAATGGGGTGACTCCATCAGTTGTCCATCAAGCCTGTGTTTCCCAAAAGCAGCGACAGTTTCCAGATAATAAAACATCTGACGATCAGACATTGACCTATTTGCTAGGGCATAGCCTGGGTAGTGAGGGTTCAAGGGGGCACCTGCTTCTGACGTTTCTGCATCCAAGGATGACCGAGGTGCTGGACCGAGGCAGGTGCTCAACACACGCCTCACTCCCCAGTCCCATCAGGTCCAAGTGAACGCAGCTCCTCTTCTCCATCCCGGTGGCCACTGCCCTTCTTCGGCCTCGCCTCCCTCCTCCCCGATCCTCTGTCTCCAAACATCTCGGCCCTGGAATCGGCCCCCTATGTTGCTGCTAGACTCATCTTTGAATGTCTTTAAGAGGATTTTATTTTTAGTTTCTTATTCAATAAATACATATTCATTCTAGAAAAGCTGAAAGATACTTTAAAAACAAGTCATCATAGACAAAATCCAAAATCACATTCTGGATTATTCCTCCCAGTTTTTCTGATGTGAACGTCTCTGTGATAGGCAGAGTTAAATACAGTCGCTTTGAGGGTGGGAGGGGCTGCTGGACCCCAGAGAGATACAGCATGAGAGGAAAGGGCCAGAAGGGGACACCAGGGTGTCCCTCCCACTGCCCCCACCCGGAGGGAACTACGACCTGCAATGTTAAATGTTCTCCTGCATGTCCAGCCAGAGACTAATATTTGTTCAAAATATTTTCTTAAATTCCTCCATGCAAGAAAAGTATACTTCCCACTGACAGAAGGTTTGGTCATGGGATTTGCTTTGGTCAATAAAATCTAAGTGGAACTGGTGTGGACCAATTCTCCTGCATGTTCTAGGGTGTTTCCTTATCGCCTCTCTCCCTCTGTCCTGAGTTGGTCTGTCCTGGACAGAAGTCCTGGAATGAAGAGGTACGGAGCAGAGATGCACCCTACTTGTAGCTTGAGATAAACATGACTGTGAGCAAGAAAAGAACTTTTGTTGTTGTAATCCACCAAGATTTTTATTTATTTATTTTTTTGGTGGTGGTGGCGGGGGGGGGTGTGTGTCATTTATTCCTGCAGCATAAATCTGAGCTGACTGACACACTTCTGTTGAGTCATCAAAGATGGATGTGTATACCCTGATCTAGAAGTTGAAGATCAGGAAAATCCTAATAAGGCATTTGAATTAAGCAGTTCAAAGACACACGGTGGTTGTGCGGCTGTAAGAGCAGAATACGCGAAGAGAGCGCATGTGCTTGGTACCGAGGACGTTACTCTAAGGGAGAAGAAAACCAAGAAGATGAGATACTCTGCTCCAATGTGAACCATCGTTTAGCTAGTGCTTCCTGTGAGTCATGAGCCCTGCTCAGTGAGATTACAGGTATGATGTCACTGAATCTGCCCCCAAGTTCTAGAAGGCAGATGCCTATGGTTAGCAATATTTTAAAGATCGGGACACTGATGGGGGCGAAGTTGGCAGCTTGCACACTCACGTAGCCCACACACACGTCTCGCGCTCCAGCGTCTGCCCACTCCAGCTCACAAGGGGGATTCCCGGCCAGGGTACCTGCAGGGCTGGTCAGGAAAAGGCAGCTCCTGGTCGGATTGCGTGGGGAGGGAGGTGACAGTGGTCAGGTTTGCCCGAGTAAATCCCTCTTCTAGCAGCCCCAGAATGCGCTGGGCTCCCCCGTGCATTCTGAGGGAAACCCCTCCAAGAAAGGTTTGGTGGGTTTGTCACAGCTGCTAAGGGAAAGACCTGAAGTTAGAGGTGAAGTACTCAGAAATTTAACTTACACACACTCATATTCCCAATATATTTTTCCTTGATTGAAAAGTAAAGCACATCTTATTAATTATAATTAGTTGGTGTGCAAGTGCAAGCAATCCGCTGGAACTAGTGGTGCAAGAAGCGGGGTTCCTGGGGGGACACTGGGGTTGTTCCCAGCACCGGGAGTCAGAAACCTGCTGGGCCCTCCGGTGTGGAAGCCGGAGCCTGAAACAGAACAAGACCCTCGCCTGCTTCCCTTGGGAGAACAGCTCTTTCCTCTTCGCTCCAGCCTCGTCCGGCTGCCATCAACTCCCGGGCTCCCGCCGCCTCCTGGGGTGAGTCGGCTAAGTTCCGCGTCCCCAAACCTTGAGAAAGGCTGAGATCTTGATGCACTCGTTCAAACGTCCGTATCTAAGCCGTCGGCTGTAGCCTGGGGCTGTGGTCATGCTGCACACACGCGGCGGCAGCTCCGGCGTGACTGGGTCGTGAGGAGGAAGTCTAATAGAAGGGCTGGGGGCAGGGCAGCAATTCCATAAACTTCACTACCCGTGTGACAGTATTTGGACAGGACAAGAACCGTAAGCACAGAGGTGGAGAACACAGAGGACCCTGCATCTCAGAGGCAACCAGAGGCCGATTTCTTTACGATATTTTCCGAGTGTGTGTTCTATTACCCGGACGGAACCGTACACAACACTAAGTTAAACCAGGGTGGACAGAAACGATCGCCAGGCCCGAGGTAGAAGACGACGTGAGGAGGGATTGACTAAGATGACTCCGAGCACCCAGAGGGGTGCATGAGATTCTGCAGTTGAAAACCAAACCCAAAGCAGAACACAAAATCCGGGACGCTGGTTATGAATTTAAAAGCGGCAGTGCATATACTTAGACAAAGGGATCTCTCTAACAGACTAAACTTAACTTGTGAGCCTCCCCCCGTTAAGTCTTTGCTGCCTATTGATTAAAACCCGAACTCTCACTCAGCAAACATGACCTTCTGTCAACTGGCCCTTGACCTGTTGTCCTGCTTCCATCTGCAACATCGGGCACATTCCTCTGATTAAAGTTTGCTCATCCATTCATTTATTTACTTATTCACTCAACAGATTTATTAAGATAGGCCCTGGAGACGGAGAAATGAGTAGGATGCCCTCTTTTTGCTTGGGCGGAGTGCACGGGGGGCAAGTTGAGCGATCGGGAGATAGGGGTGGGGCCCCGTTGAAGGGAAGCCTCAGGTGCTCACCGACGCACAGAATCCGGAAGAGCTGGGAGCGTGTCACGGGCGGCAGTGGGAAGGCCAGGTGGCACTTGATTTGGCTCATGTTGTCAAAGGCTAGTCCATGTCATGCTCTTTCTGTTCCAACTTTGTGCCACCTCCACGGGGCGCCCTCCCCTCCCGCGCCCTGCCTCCCGGCCCCCGGGTGACCGTTTCTTTAGCTCCTGCCAGTTCCCGGGAAAGGAAGCGGCATGGGAGGAGCCAGTGCCTTTGTTTCTCGGCCACCCCCGCCCTGCTGTTCCATGTCTGGCTGGCACCCCGCTCTCCACGGCCCCCGCCCACCCACCCCATCTCCAGCGCCCACTCTCAGTGCTGGGTTTAATGAGTCGGGCCGGCCCGCCACGCTTCCGGGCCACCGTGCCGTCGTCAAAATTGACATCACACGTTCCCAGTTGTTGCGCTGCCTTGTGCGTGCCTAATTGCAGAAAGGATCTTTTCCCCTTTGGGTCCACCGCTCACTTGCTAATGAAGCCACAACAGGAAAAGGCGCCTGGTCGGTGAGACGTATTACGGAGAGCGTGCGAGGCCTCTGCTGGCACGTCTGCACCCAGCTCGTTCTGACCATAGACAGGGAAGAGGCTTCCGATGCTCAAATGAACCAGGGACTGAGTGGGTGGTCGGGCTGGGACGCAGACAGGTCCCTGGACCCCGGCGTCAGATGGGCGTGTGTGCGCAGGTACATTTACACGGGTCCCGGGGGCCTGAGGTGCTCGTTGTGTGCATCACCCACGTGTGAGGAAGGTGCACATTCTCACTCACACGGTATTCACCACCAGGGAGGCCCGAGGGCACCCAGGAAGCCATCCAGCATCAATGGCTGCTTTTCATGTTACGTGGCTGGATACCTTCCGGACAGCCCCGTACAATAGATTCTGACTCCACGCCGGGGTCTGAGCTCCCACTGGGGATTTAAACATGGATAAGCTGAGATTTATGCCCATGAGCAATACAGACGCTCAGGAACAGGGTTTCTCAACCTTCCACGATGGACATTTCGGGCCAGTGAATTCCTCGTGGGCGGGCAGGGCTGCCCGGGCCGCACTCAGACACTGAGCAGCATCCTGACCCCCACCCTGTAGGTGTGAGCGGAACCCTCACTTCTGGTTGCGATCATCACAACTGTCCTCCAGACAGTGCCAGAAGTCAAGAATGGCAGCCACGAGGGCAAGGTTCTGCCCCGCAGCTGCAGCCCTGCCAGGCCTCACGCCGCATGCTGCAAGCGCCCCCACGGGGTGGACTAGAGACTGCATTCCCGGGCAGGCCCTCAAGGTCAACCGGGATCTGCTCTCTGCCTCGCTCCAGGTGGTCCCCTCGGTCCGGGCTTGTGACGCCTCGTACGTGTCTCTGTGGCCAGGTCCCCCTCCTGTGGGCACAGCAGGACGCCCCACCACTCCCCTGCTGACTTCCGGTGGCAGTTTGCCACTACCCAGCTGCTGCGCTGTGGGACGGTACCTGAGCCAGGTGTTAGGGTCCCGGCACCACGTCGTGGGCTTGGGTTGCTGGTGGGACGTGAGCCGTGGGGGCTGGAGGCAGCCTGCTCCCGTGTGCAGACCAGATCCGACCAGCTCTGGGGTGGCTGTGGACGAGCCACTTTAACTCCTTCATGTGGGAAAAGGGGCTAATGAGTGCCCCCTGGAAGGAACTTTGGGGACGCCGGGTCCAACCACTTCCCCAGGTGCCAGGCCAAAGTGCCCCGTCTCTGCATCTCTGCGACGGGAACCACGCGGGGTGGCCCGGAGCGAACGTGTGTAGGAATGACTGCTGCACAGCCTACGATCTGCCCGTGGTCTGGCCGCTGCAGTCCGCAGGGCCCGTTAGGAGGTTCTGCCACTTCTGTTGGAGGCTTCCCAGGTGTCCCAGAGCCACCGCAGAAGCTGCTCTGAAAGTCGGCCTGGGTGTGACCTCGGACTCGTTGTGGGCATGTTCGTCTCTGTTTTCTGCAAACCCCGAGTGAAGGGATGGCTCTCTCTCCCTGGCTGCATCTAAAACACCTCATGGGGCCCCGAATCGGCCCCGTCCCTGCTCATTAAGGAGACACATTCATCCTCGAGTTCCGTTTCGGTTTGAATTCAGCCATCGGGCATAGACCCCCCTCAGTGGACCCTGCGTGCCGTGTGCCTTAATGGTCATGACCCGCCGCGCTCAGATGCTGTCGCCGTCACTAGAGGGAGGAGGCGATGGAGCTCGGTTGGAAAGTTCTGAGACCGGGCCGAGCTCTTCTGGGGAGGAGGGGGCACAGGATGTGGGGGGCACTCGGCCAGGATTCAGCCCTCCCCCTGCTGCACTCTATGAGGCAGGGACACACGAAAGGCTGGTCATCAGCCTTTTGGGGTGAGAGTGCTGTGGGTGTCCTCATTTCTGCAACTGAAAAGAAGACCTTTGTTTCTGCACCCAGGTGAGCACGGTTTTCATTTCATTGAAAAGACTTCTGGAGCAGCAGCCATTTGAAAAGATTTATTGCTGAGATGAAAACTTCAAGAAGGTGAAATGAGAACGCGTCTGCTGGGCAGAAAGCTGTTTCTCAGCGAGCAGGCCTGCTGCATGCGGAATGCCGGGGTTCAGTGGGTGAAGAGGAGGCAGGCGGCACGGTGGGGACCCCAAGTCCAGTCACCGCTATTGGCAGAGGTGCTGGTTTCCTCTGGGGCTCTGGCACCCTCACCCCCACACTCCATGTACATATGAACAAGGTTACGTATTTTCCTACCCTGTCCTCAAGCCTTTGTTTTGAGGGACAGAGGAAGACTAGCAGCTGCGCCAAGCTAGCAGCTGTCTTGCAATAGATACGCCGGGCAGTCCTGGGAAGAGAACGGGGCGGGTCTCCTGGGAAGTGGGTGGTGGGTAAATGAGAAGAAAACGAGGACGGGGAGATGCAGCCTCACGGGGAAGGGCACAGACGCAGGGTTTGCTCTGCTCTGCCCTGGAGGCATGGCCCCAGGAGGAGGCACTCGCCTTGCTGCACCTCAGTTGACGCATCTGTGAAACGAGAAACTGATAACAGCACCGATTCACCAAGTATTAGGAGGGTCCCGTTAGAGGGTGTTCAGAAAATGTGACCTATTGGAACAATGCCTGGCACAGAGCAAGCATCTGAGAAATGTTAACTGTTATTGTACGTGAATTTAAATATTGAAGTAAGGTTGACAAGAGTTAAGAACATTTAAGCCCGCAATGGTTGGCCATTTGCATCGACTCACAATTTGACTATGTAAAGCATACTGACAATGTATGTCAAATTCTGGGATTGGGGGCTGTCACAGGGGGATGTGGGCAAGGAGGGACTCATCATCCCCCAGGCTGAGACGACGACTTAATGTTTTATTTTTAAAGAAGTACCCTGAACTGGCATACAATGTCAAATCATGGCATTTAGGAAAGGGTGTCATTTAAATGCAGCCAGAGGGGCCTCTCCAGCCTCTCCCTTGTTTTGCATTTCACAGCTGAGGACACTGCCTGGGAGATGCAAAGCAATTGTGGGTGCAAAACCTTCCTCAGGGAGGCCCTGGGCATGCCCCCTCGGGGCGCAGCCCCATGCCGCCTCCTGACACCCCACACACTCGCCCCTGGAATTTCTCTGCTGGAGAGTGCAACGGTCTCCCAAACACCGAGGAATGGGCTATACATTCACTCGGAAGGGGCAAACGTGATTACAGACAAGAGGGTTTGAAGGAAAACAAACAAACAAACAAAAACTAAACTAGGCCGACAGAAGTCCTTGAGTTACAAGATGAATGCCTGGACGCCCAGGGGAGGAAAATCAGTTTTCCTTCTACCCTTCCAAGTTTTCTGGCTGAACTGAGGAGCAAGTTGACACGAGAGCGATTAACAGGAGAAAATGACCAAGCCTCGGACGTGTGTGCGTACGGGGGTACCGTAGGACTAGGGGAGCCGAGACACATCGTGCTCTTCTGAAGTCGGACGGAGGAGACTTCAAAGTGACAGTCTCCCAGGTAGATGAGGAGGAAGCGTGTGATGCACGAGTTCTCGCCAGCCACCCGGAAACAACGGGACACGGAGAGCCCCAGCGAACACTTGGCGTGGTTCCTCCCTGTCTGCCACCGTTAGGCTTATCATGCCAAGGGGATAGCTCCCTCGAAGCAGGGTTTCCTCTCTAAATCCCATCAGGCAGGTAAGGAAAAAGTCAAAGGTTCTCTCTGTGTCCTTGATTTCTTAAAAATAACCAGTTTAAAATAACCAATATGCCTCAAAAGTCATATTTTGGTATGGCAAAACTCTACTTCCCCTCAATATATAATAAATTAATCAAATAAAAATAAAAATTTTAAATGTACATAGACACACATCTATAACTAAAATATTGGTAAGTATTTAAAATACATAAACCTATATTAATAAAACATTGGCAAGATCCTAACGACCAGGTCGTTAAGTCACCAAAATGGCAATAATATGTATTAACCAAAAACAGGAAAAGAATGACTCATACAATTAATGTTCGTTTAACGCCCGGAGCCAAGAGTGAAGGCAGAGAATATAGAACATGGAGTCGCTTGAACCAAGCTGCTGAAATTATTAACGTGATGCAGGTGGAGGCATGAGGAAAGACTCCTTTCTTAGTCCACCCGCCTGGGAACTTTAATTCTGAACTTCCCAGTCCTGCCTGGAGATGCCTCGGACCTCCAGATGACCCTCTGCTCACCCCTGAGGACTCATGCACCCGGACCATCGGACATCCGCCTGACACCCATCATCCAGAGGCCCTGGCATCCGACTGGCGGCCATCGTGGTCCCACCCTCAGCCCACGAACCCAGGACGGTCCTTCCCAGGAACTCTTTCTCATAGAAGAGCTCTTGACTCTTCTTTCTTCTTCAGAAAGACACTTGGGAGTTTTGGCCTCGCTGTGCTCCCAGTTTGGAAGCTCAAAGACCCTCAAACCAACAAATCTTTATCATTTACTTCCAGCAAAGCCCCGGACTCTTTTTGAATTCGTCGTGCCCTGCAAACAGTTCCAGAGCGTTCTCTCCTGAGGTCTGGGGGAGAGGTTTGTGAACAGGTTTTGTAATAATTAATGTTCTTTATAAATTCTTTCCAGCTCTTTGCCTTTGGTAAGATTGTAGTTCTCACCTCTGTAGGTGTGTCCATGGGCCTGGCTTTGGTCAACAACATGTGAGCCGAAGTGACAGTGTTTCATCTGGGTGACAGCTTTCCACATCAGTGAGCAGTTCGCCCATATGCAAAAGGTGCCCGGTACCCTTCCCAGGGGGTTGCCTGGAGAACCAAGGCGTGTTCAAGTGCGTGGCACTGCCTGGAATGTGTTAGCTTCCCCTCCACAGTCATTTTCTCACTGGTCTTCATTGAGCTTTATTCATGCCTTTGAAGAAAATCTCCGTGAACGGCCTCCCCATCAGACCATAACATCTCCCTTTCCAGCAAACGCGTTATTGAAGACTGAGGGCACACGCACCCTGTGCTGTGCTGAAGGACAGGGCAGCCCGGGCCCCGCCCAGCCCAGGGATTCCGTTTTGACATCGGACAGACAGACCGAATCAGCAATTAGCATCGGACACCTCCGCGCTGGTGAGGATGGCTGTCAATTAGCAGGCAGCTGCTGCACGCGCGCCAGGTACTGTCACCGTCCCTGTATTTCTTCTGAATGATAATCACAGTACGTACCGATGCATATGTCTAACGGTTCGTTTTTCTAAGTGGAGAGGATGGCATCCTCTTTCTACAGAAGTTCAGCTGCAGCATTGCTGCCTCTATTATTAATATTAATGAGAAAGGAAAAACAAAAGTCCTGGGATGGTTCTCCCCTAACAAGTGGCCACGTGAGGCCCTAGGCTCCCAGCCCAAAGAGAGGAGTTGGCGTGTTTGTAACCAGTTTTAGCAGCTGGCGGGGTGCATGTGCACGTGTGCTATGAGTGTGTGCATGTGTGTGCACGCATATGTGTGCGTGCACGTGTGCATGTGTGCATGTGCGTGTGTGCGTGCGTGCATGTGTGTGCATGCACGTGTATGTGTATGCACGTGTGCATGTGTGTGTGTGTACACGTGCATGCACGTGTGCACGTGTGCATATGCGTGTGTGCGTGCGTGCATGTGTGTGCATGCACGTGTATGTGTGCGTGCACGTGTGCATGTGTGCATGTGCGTGTGTGCGTGCGTGCATGTGTGTGCATGCACGTGTATGTGTGTGCACGTGTGCATGTGTGTGTGTGTACACGTGCATGCACGTGTGCACGTGTGCATATGCGTGTGTGCGTGCGTGCATGTGTGTGCATGCACGTGTATGTGTGCGTGCACGTGTGCATGTGCGTGTGTGTGCATGTGTGCATGTGTGCATGCGCATGCGTGTATGCGTGTACACGTGCATGCACATGTGCATGTGTGCGTGCGCGTGCGTGTGCGTGCGTGCATGTGTGTGCATGCACGTGTGTGCGTGCACATGTGCATGTGTGCACGCGTGTGTGTGCATATGTGCATGTGCGTGCATGCACATGTATGTGTGCGCATGTGCATGCGTACATGCGTGTGTGTCGTGTGTGTGTGTGTGTGTGTGTGTGCGCGCGCATGCGTAGGGAGCACATTTGCAGGAACGACAGCTAGAAGGTGTTTAGAATGAAGAGTGCTCCCTGGATGTTTTTCTGGCCCTTGCTTTTTGTGGTGATCGTAAGCTGTAAGGCAATGCCCATGACATAGGCAGCTGGGGTTTAGCAAATCTGTTTATTTTTATTCTATTTTAAACCTTTTGGGGAATATTTTTAGATTTACTAAAATGTTGCAAAGATACTGAGGTGTGTTCCTTCGTGCTTTTCACCCAGTTTCCCCTAAGGTGTATATAATTATGGTATACATAAAACGGAGTGACAGTGACACCGAGAAAGGACCCATAGGGCATTCAGCACAGAGCTAGTGCACAGGGGCACACGATAAGTTTCAGCTATTATTTTGACCAAATGGAGGCTCAGTAATAGGTTAGTCAAAGTCACTGTTCAATGGTATCAAAAGAGTTCATAGAGTTATGCTCCTGCCTGTGTTCTGGAAAAAATTGTTCAGATCCTTTTTCAGCTTTGTTGAAACATGACACCTATAGCAGTAGCGTGAGAACACTGCACACATCCTGCCTAATCACTGAGTCACGCGTCGTTATGACTTTGGTGAAGGAGATGGAGCCTGCATTGAACGACAGGTGAAAAAGAGCTCTATTACGTCTTCCACTCAGTAGCAGACAGTCTGTTAGTTGGTGCCTCAGTTTCCCTATCTCTTAAACAAGTGTGACCAGTGCAGCAACGCTCAGATAACATAGTTGGTGTCTATCCTGAATGATGAAGGCTTGGAAGGGTGATTAGCGTTTACCTGTAAAAATTAAATAAATGTACAAATGTGAAGACCATTGCGTAAAGCTCATTATGTGGAATATATTAAGCATTTGGTGTTCGTAAAACTAGCGCACTTTTACACGCTGATGGCTAAACTTTTTAGAAAGAAATGTACACACAGTGTAGATAACACCTCATAAGACTGTCCACATGCTTTGATCCAGTGAACACATCTGTGGGACTCAAACATACAGAAATAGCTTCATTGAAGAAAGAACAAAACAACTCCTCTGATAAGGGACTCATATATGAAATATATAAAGAACTCGTGCAACCCAGCAACAACAAAAACAACCCAATAAAAAATGGACAGAGGACCTGAACAGACACTTCTCCCAAGAACGGAGATGGCCAAAAGATTCATGGAAAAATGGTCAACTTCACTAGCTATTAGGGAAATTGTCAACCTAACCCTTAATGTGATATTACCTCAAACATGGCTATCATCAATGAGACAAAAAATAACAGGAGCTGGAGAGGCTGTGGAGGAAAAGGGACTCTGAGACACTGCTGGTGGAATATAAATTGGTACAGCCACTACGGAAAACAGTGTGGAAGTTCCTCAAACAATTAAGAATAGAATTACCAGCAATCTTTCTTCTGGGTATCCACCCAAAAATTCAAAAACTTTTTTCCACAAAGATACATGTACCCCAATGTTCACTGCAGCATTAATCACAGTGGCCAAGACATGGAAACCACCCAAGTGTCCTTCAGTAGATGACTGGATAAAGATGTGGTTCACATACACAATGGAATGCTATTTGGCTATAAAAAAAGATGAAATACTGCCATTTGCAAAAGCATGGATGGCTCTTGAGAGTATCATGTTGAGCAAAGGAAATCAGACAGAAAAGAACCATTTGACTTCACTCAAAGGTGGGTTATACAACTGCAAGCCACAAAGGTGCAAGACAACCAAAAACAAAATCTCACCACGACGACAGTTTAGTGTTTATCAGAGGGGAACTGGGGGAGGGAAGAGGTAGAGGAGAGAGGGGAGTCAAAAAAACATCTCCTAGACAAATTACACTGGGAATCCTTTCTTTAGGTTAAAAAAAAATCAAAGAAAAAGAAAAAAAAAATGAACAGCATCATGCATGGAGATTTCTTGTTACCTTATATGTACTTATGGGGGGTGCAATCTAATGGCAGTGGTTAAGAACCTCTATTCCTGAAATTACTCTGCAACACGCGCTAATTGCCGGAAGTGAATCAACGCGGGAAGTACTTAGACTAGGTTGTTTAGGGCACAGAACAGTAAGGGCATCGCATTCGCATCACGCTTGGGACTGGGGAAATTCGTGAGCGTGGGGACAGATTCTGGAAGCGGAGGTGCCCACGTGAAAGCGAGCTTCTGCTGAGAGAAAACGAGAGCCATCGGGCCAAAGTTAAACATTCTTTTACTGCCACTGTCCAAAGAAAACTTTCGAGTTACCAGACATAGACATAAACGTCGCCCGAATTTCCCGGTGCTTTGCAACAGATACGCAAAGGCCCTCCTGGGGACACCTTTGGCTGCCCGTAAATGTTGTCCCGCCCTCCTTCTTCTCTTATGTGCCTCCCTCAAAGCTCCTCAATAAAATTAATGTAGTCAACCCAACCATTTTTAAAGGACGAAGAGAAACACTGTCAGGACTCTCGGGGAGGAGGGAAAGGAAGGGCCATTACTTCCTTGCATTTTTCTGCAGCTTGTTAGTGCCTCGGAGCCTGTGCTGGTGAAACCCGAGGGTGACAAGCATTCCGGAGGATCTATGGCCGAGCCGGGCTCTCTAATGAGCACATTGATCAGATAGAAGCACGAGAAAGCCCAGGCCGGTGACACCTGAATGAATATAAATTTAGCCCCGAATGAAAATCTTGCACAGTCGGTCCGTCCCCTGCTGACAGCGTTAGCGAGAGGAGGGACAAGCAATTTCAGCCTTCCGTCTTGGTTCCTCCACGCCGTTGGCAGTTTTGAAGACGAGCATGTTATGACTCTTTTACCTCCAAAAGCGATGGGAACCTGTCGAAGATCCCTCCCCTGGAAGTGACAATCGCAGTAGATGCGTCTACTCAGGACCAAATTTGAATCCGAAATCAATCCATTCGCCTGGAGGAGGGGGCACTCCCAAGCCATTAGCATCATCTAGAAATGGGACTGGCCACCCGTCAGGGAGTGAGCACCCTGTCACCGGAAGAGTCCAAAGGGGACTGGCTTGGGGGTTGGCAAGATGATTCAGAGGGGCTCAAGCAGGAGAGAAGAGACGTGCAGAGAGGTGGCGGGCTTCACAGCGGGTACCTTTCCGATCATGACGTTGGCCCTTTGTTATTCTAGAACACCAGCTAGTAGAATGGTAAGGCTCACTGGGTTGGAACCGACAGGTGGAGCTCGGGATTCTGGCTCCACTATTTAGTGTGTCACACTGGCCGGCTTCCTGTCCTAATCTGTACGTACCTCAGTGTCTGTATTAATCAAACTCTCACATTTGTCATGCGAGTTGAAATTAGGTGATGCATGGAGATAACGTGCTCATCACCACGGCCAGTGTAATAGGCTCACAATAAACATTATCATGATTGCGATTATTCAGTGACTCCTGTTCACATTCAATCGCTGTACATTCTTAGGAGCTTGGTGTTTTCACCCATGTTATTTCTCTCAAACTTCTGATGTGGGATTAATTGTGTCCCCCCACAGTCCCTATGCAGGGGCCCTTAACCCTGCAGGACCTTATAATATGATTATATTTGGAGACATGGTCTTAAAGAGATAATTAGGGTAAAATGAGCTCCTACAGGTGAGACCTGATCCAATGTGACCAGCGTCCTTATAAGAAAAGACCAGGACACAGACACACACAGAGGGAGGACCATGTGAGGACGGAGGGAGGAGACGGCCGTGGACAGGCCGAAGGAGAGAGGCCTCAGGAGAAACCAGCCCTGCCAACACCATGATGTGTCAGACTTCCAACCTCTGTGACTGAGGAAATCCATTTCTGCTGTCTCAGCCACCTGCCCTGCGGGACTTTCCGTGGCAGCCCTCGCCAGCTAATACATTCCTCCACCACCTCGGGAGCTGCTTCCCCGAAGAAGACACTGAGGTTCAGAGAGGGGCAGTGACATCTCCAAGGCTGCACAGCTCTCTCCAGGAACCGTTGTGTACACGGAGCACGACACTCCAAGTGCCTGTTTCGGTATTTGTCACACAGCCGAAGCTCGACGGACGTGAGAGCCTCCTGGAGACCGAGCGGGGACTCAAACTCCGCCTCCTGGACGCCCCCACTTCCGCCATCGCCCCCCGGCTCTGGACTGCTGCCTATTTCCTGCCCACCCCCACATGCTGAGGCTCCTGACCCTTCCCTTTTTCTGCCCTTCCTCTCCTTCCAGACTTGGGCACGTCAGCACCTCCTGATCTCTGCGTTTTCCTCAGAATTATTTTTGACACAAACAACAGGCCCAGGTTCTTTTCAAGAGGCACCGTCAGCACGATCCCGGCAGAGACACCGGTGACTCATTTTGATCATCGCCTGAGAGCAATTCCCTCTGTGAGCCTGGGCCTGACAGGCCTCGCTGTGCCGTGAAATCTAATACTATTTTTATACCCTTTAATCCATCTTTGAACAGCCTCCTTGTTTAGAACTCCAGGCCCCGGATTTGCAGCAAGCACGTTTCTGAGAGCGGTGAGGACGAACCCCCTGCTCGGGGTCCTCAGCCTTCGTCCCCGACTGTTTCCCGGTACAACGGCCTCACAGGGAACTCCCTGGCCGTCTGATAGGGGCGCTGCCGGGCCTTCCCCGTCTTTGTCACTGCAAAGCTCCCCAAAGCAGATGCTGTCAACATGCTCTGAAGGGTTTCGGTGTTCAGCTGAGTCACTGTTACTGGAGAGTCATTAGGACAATGGCATTTCAGGGTGACTGTCGGGACAGGGGTCAGGCACTCGGAATGCCTCCCAGATGCCCTGAGGCCAGCAGGGCGACCGGCTTCTCCCTGGGTTCCTTGTGGGCTTTGCAAGTGTGCTCGTGTTTGTGTGTCCTTTAATGTACTAGGTGCCCACAGAGGACAGACGTGAAGCTCACCATTGTGTTTATTCCCGTCAGCGTCTTCCTCTTGGACTCTACAGTGCATTCCTTTGTCTCATTAGGAGGTGGGGACACAGTACCCTGCGCCTAAGGTTCACATCTGCCCTCTGGAGGTGCAGACCAGGAGCACTGCACACACATGAATGACAGCTGAATGGAGAACCAACCCCATTTTGGTCACTGACTGGCTGGGCAGGTGACTTGTGTCCTTTCCCACCTGGATCACCGCGAAAACTGAGCTGGAGGGAGGGGTGAAGGCCTGGGCCTGCCCCTCCCCCACCGCCTTCCTCCTGTCCTTGCCCCCTTCCCTCCCCCAAGCATGATGCATTCAGATGTCTTGGCCACCCCCAGGCTGCCCTCAGGACCGTGGCTTGTAATCCTTGCAGCATGGCGTCTAATGTCTGTGCAAATCTTCTCCTCTCCTACTTCCCGTGGGGCCTGGAATCTCTCCGAGGCCAAGAAACGAGACGGGGCCCGCCGGAGGTAAGGCTGGGTCAGGAGGTCCGCTCTCCTCGTCTGATCTCAGCAGTGCACGCAGCTAGAGGCCGCGGCGGGGCGGGGGCAGTGCCCCCCCCCCGGTGCTGGAGGCCCAACAGCCCGGGGCTGCAAGGGCACAGCGGGGGGGCACGGCCGACCTCCGGGGGTCCGCAGCGCCTGTCCGCACCGGAAGGGAGCGGAGCGGTGACCCGGTGGACCACGGCACTCGCTCCTTGCCAGGCCACCGCAGTGGGTGGCCTGGCCTCACCTGCCCAGGTTTGCTCCGGCCCACCGGGTTCCCCATCTTTCCTCGAGGCCACGGCCACCCCTATACCCAGCCCGTCGTGTTGAGGCCATTTCTTTTTTTAATGAATTAATTCAGCAAATATTTATGGTTCCCTTCCCGGTGCCAGGCATCCTTCTGGGAGCTGGCGACAAAGATGAATGAGTCTCTGTCCCTTCCCGCAAGGTGCTCGCAGGTGGTCGGGGAGACGGGCGCTGAACTGGCTCTTTCAGTTCTGTGTGGCTGGTGACAGGACGCAGGTAGTCTGGGGACAACAGACGAAAGTAACCCCGAAGCCTGCCTGGTGGGGGTGGGGAGCTCCATGGGTGTCTGGGGGAACTGAATTTTAAAAAGAGGAAAACAGAGCTCGTCACAGAAGAAAGAGATTGGGGGTGGCGGGGGTAGAAGCCACCGATCCAGGTGGGAGAATGACCTGAGTGTGACGCCGGAACTGGGATTTGGGTCCCAAGGTCAAACCCCCTCCTGGTGGCCCCACAGGCTCCAGGACAAGAGGCCGTGCTGCTATGGGGGTGCTGTTCTACTTGGTGCAAAATACAGCCCGGGCAGCTCACACTTCATGTCCCAACCCCCTTCCTTCATTTTAGGGGTGTCTGCACCACACGACCAGACCTTTCTTTCCCCAAACATGAAACCAGGTAATCGTCTCAATACCTTTTTGGACTGAGTTGTGGAACGGCTCACCCAGGGCCCGGGGCCGAGCTTCTTGCCTCTAGACCTGCTGGGCAACCACGCGGGCTGGGCACGGGGCAGGCACGGGTGGGCACGGGCTGGGTGTGGGCTGGGCACGGGG
>PVJL010013489.1:0-32045 GCA_004026885.1 Lyroderma lyra
CCCCCGCCCGGCCCTGCCCCAGCCCCGCCCTCACACTGGGGGGCGGCAGCAATGCTGTTTCCTGGTGTTGGAACTTAGAAGAAGGATTAAAAGGCCCACTCCTCCCTCCATCCCCTAACCACAGGGTGTTCCGTGCACTGTAGACATTTCCACGTGGGACATAAGAAAAGATAAAGAGTCTGACTGTAGCGAGCCCCCTCCCACCCACATGCAAGGCTTTGCTGCCTCTCTCCCAGATGGAAAGCCAATTTCCATCAGGAGACCTGCCTGCAGGAGGCCACCCACCTCGCCGGTCCGCCCCCGGTGTCATTTCACCTACAGATGATTTGAAAATAGAGCTAAGCGCCACTCCATTCTATGCCCATCCGTTCTCATCAGCTTCACAGATGGCTTTTAAAAAATAAACCTCTGGGCCCATAAAAATGCTCCCTGGCAAGGCCTGGACTGGTCTCAACTCACAGGCCTGTGATCACCCCCTGAACAGGCCCACAGCACCAACCACCCTGAAACAGGAAAACAAGGGAGCCTGTCAGAAAGGCTCCCTTCCCCTAGAGAGCGGGTTTCAGCCTCAGCTGAACCATTTGGGTTTGAGTTTAGATCCGGGGTGGCAAGATTCAAACCTGGAGGTCAGGAAGGGCACTGCCCTCCCTCCGGCCTGGCCCACAGAGCTCAGAGCCCAAACTGTGTCCCCCAACCGAAGCCCCCAAGCTTTCCCTCACCAACTTTCTTGACCATCTCAAGGCTTAATTAACCCTACCAGACCTGAGGCCCTGAACCTAACTGTCCCCTATACCTGGGTTCCTGAGCATTAAAGAGAAAAAACCAACATGATATAGAAAAATGTTAGTTCCATGCACACAAGTGGTTAGAATTAGATGGAACTTGGAGACACTGTAGAAAATAGGTCTACCTTTCATTTTTGTCACGTACGAGGCAAAGTACCAAAAATGAGGTCCCAGCGGTCTAGCGGCAGGTTCGGAAATGACTGACAACTCGGTACAGCGGGCTGGTAGGGTTAAACGAGAACCTCTAACTTTGGGTTTTCTGTGCACAGGCAGTTCTACAATCAAAATAAACACTCAGCTACCTGGTTCAAGCCTGGTAGGCTGCCCTGGTGGTCAAACAAAGGGACCAACAGGAGCAGGTAACACTGAAGGAATGAACCCAAGCAGCAGAGGAGGGGACATGGTTGAATCTTAAAGCAGGGAAGCCAGTCCTCAAAAGCAGGGGTCAGCTCAAGGAAGCCACACGTAGGGCCCTCCAGGTTCAGGGGACCTAAGTACATTCCTAACAGTTACTCCTTCTACTGAAAGTGTGGAGAAATACAATTAGAATCCTCCAACTTTTCAACCAAGACAAGGACCTTCAGAAATGCCCATTCCCACCCCTTACCCCTCAGAGACCCTCCAGGCAAAGACCTAGATGCCACAGCAACTGTACCCACTCAGGCTGGGTAGAGAGACCCTGGTCAAGTCACTTAAATTTTGTGAGCCTCACTTGCCCTGTCTATGAAATGGGGATAGGATCGCACAAGTCGGCTCATCATGATTTATGGAAAGAAAACCACATGTGAAAGCACAAATGTTACAAAGCATGAATCACATAATGAGTACCTGATTATGCACCATCGTGAGTTGTTCCTTTTAATTTCGTTTGCATAAGCCTTGTCTCTCAATTAAAATGTAAACTCCAGAATGGCAAAGGGTGCGTTGGTGGTTAATAGACGAGTTCCAAGGTCCATCTATCTTGGTTCATTCCTCACCTGGCTTACTAGCTGGTCAATCCTGGGCAACTTCCTTAACCTCTCTGAGCCTCAATTTCCCTGCCTATAACAAGGAAAATAATAGTTCCTTCCTCACAAGGTTGTTTGACAGATTAAGATAATCCAAACCATGAAACTGTCAATCCATGTGAACTATTAGTGTTGTTTCTTATTAGGGTAACCTATTTGGGGAACCTTCTTAATACTGGTTGGTTGGTTGGTTGGTTGGTTGGTTGGTGGATATAAAACAGAAGGCTCTCCTCTCCAGCCTTCCTTCTCTCATCTTCTCTTCCCTTCCCAGGAGATGGATAGTGTTTACATCACCTCCCAGATCCTGGGCTTGTAAAATGCTTTAAATCCAAGTGAAAGATTCCCTTTAAGGACCAAAGTTCCCAGCCCGCTTCTTCCCCACCCCTTTCTCACTGTGGGACTGTGAGCCTGTCATTTTAGACCTTTAAGCTCAGGATCTCCAACTACCAAGTGTGATTATACCACGTACCTTTCAAGGCTGTTGCGAATGTTAAATAAAGCTGCTGCAAGAACACGGCTAACACACAGGCCGTGTGCAAGAGAGGTTTCTTTGTGTCCCCACCCCTGACCCTGTGAGTGACAGGCCTGGAGAGGATCCCACAACCTCTCAATGAAGAGCAGATCCCAGCCTAGAAGTAGCCCGCTGTAGCCAAGGACCAAGGAGGCGGTTTCCAGGGAAACAGCATCCTCTGCATCTACTCCAGATTTCCATCCCTAGCTGTCTTTTATTCTCAGCTTCTGTAGTGGAGCTAAGTCACCTTTTCCCACTATTGCTAAGCAACCCCTGAGAGTGGTACAATTGCCTCCTGGGGGAGGACCCTGGCCCTGCCCAGCCCTGCCCTGCCCTGCCCTGCCCTGCCCTGCCCAGCCCAGCCCAGCCCAGCCCAGCCCAGCCCAGCCCTGCCTGCCCTCCCCTCACCTAGCCTAGGGCCCTGGGGAAAGCTGCACTACTTGGACCCCACCCTGTTAACCCTGGGGATGGCAGAAGGTGAGAACTAATCGCAAGCCAACAGGGTTCATAGATGCAGGTCCAGTGGGGAATGAGAAAGTCCACCACTGCCCCCAGCTTTCTGTTGGCCCATGCTTATCTGTGATCTATTCCTAAGCAGTTTCCAAGAAAAGGGCCACATCATGCTTTTTATGAACGCTGCCCTTCTTGATTATTCTCCTCCTCCATTCTCCCGCTCACTCACCATGAACCCAGATCCCTGACCTTTGCATAAACAGTGAAGGAGAGAAAGGGGGACACACAAAGGACAGGAAGAGGATGTGGATGGCAGGGAGCCTCCGGGCAGGTGCTTACCTCTGGGAGGTGGGATGACAGGCAACTGTTATTTCCTTCTTTACATTACTTAGCATTTTCTGAGGGTTTTTTCATTGAGATATAATTATAACACCATAAAAGTCACCTGTTTAAAGAATACAATCCACAAACTTGTCAACCATCACCACTATCTAATTTCAGAACGTTTTCATCACTGGATTTTGTGTTTGCCTTCCCTTAAATGTTCCTAGATGCACGAGCATTTGTTTTATAAGCTGCAGAGCAAAGAGGTGAGGAGGCAAACTCTGGAGGCACTCTGCCGGCCTCGGATCCCAGCTCCACCTCGCACTGGCTGTGTGATCTTGGAAAAGTTACCAGGCTGCTCTGAGCCAGTTCTCTCATCTGTGAAACGGGATAACACAGTACTCACTTCACTAGATGTGCTGATGCCTGTAGAGTTCTGAGGACAGTGCCTGGGCTATTATGAGCAAGAGAATGTATTAACTTAAAAAAGAATCCAGTCCTGCTCCTGACTCTGGTCAGGAAGATAACCTGCCAGTGTTTGCTGATTTGTCTGGGAGGGGCTGGAGCTGGACTAAAGCCTTGTCACTCCCACCCATCCCCTCTCCAACCGATAACGCCATTCAGGGTGGCTGAATGGGCACACAGAGGGGGCAAGCTGGGGTCATGACTGCTGCCTATGTGGCTTTGGGGACTCATGGTCCTTCACACATTAACATCCTGCCAGATAACCCGCAGGCAGGACATGACTAAGGGAGAGCAAGCAAGGCAGGAGGCGGGGCAGAGCGCACCTGAGCAGCCCTCTCCAGAGCCTGCTGAGAAGGAAGGATTCTGGGGCTAGATGCTCAGCCTGAGAACCAGTAACAAATGGTGGCCATGGATTAAGAGGAAGGTGGGCTTCCAGAGTGGCTCCGAGCCCTGGCTTGCTGGGTCTCCCGCCCCCTCCACTCTGAAGGGGCCCTCATTCAGGGCCAGATGTGGACAATTAGTACGAAACAGGTTGCTGGTGCCTCAGCCGATGGACACAGAATTCTGGGCTGAATCATGAGTCCCACTAGGGTGACCCGGTCTGGCCAAGACTAAGAAATCAGGCTAAGGGGGTTTCCTCTCAGCCATGAGCTCTCTGGGGAGCTCTGGGACTGCTCTAGTATCCTTGGTGAAAAACTCAGCCCAGCTGAGGGGCCCTTCTGCAGAAACAGAGGCCCACTGACCACACTCAGAGGGGATAAAACAGCAGGTCCAGTGGGGCCAGTGCCCTCACACCACAGCCCACCAGGTCTCAGGAAAACCTTGGGCAGGTTACACGTAGGGCCAGGTCACGTGGGGTTAACCAGCCGAGATGGTCCCAACAACACCTGCACCAAGGAGGTGCTGGGCTCCAGGGCCCCACCTGTGACTACAAACAGGCTCTCAGAAAGGTGAGAGGTCAGCTCTAGGAGGGACAAAGAGAACAGGAAAGGACACTGCGTGAGAACCACAGGAGGGCTGCTGCTCCCAGCCTGCAGCAGTTCACAGGCCCTGCAAGGATGACACGCTGTTGCCCCTGCTCTGCCCTTCCAGTCTTGTCCCTTCTCTGCCCAGCTCCTACCCACCTTCACACATGCGTGCACACACACACAGCCTCTAGCTGCTGGGGAAGGGGGAGGCTTCCCAGCAGAACCTTCAAATTCTGCCTATTCTTGGAGATGAAGCCCAAATCCCAGCAGCCCTTTACCTTCCCCACCACCGCAGGCCACAGTGCTGGCTCCTGCCCTCCGGTGACCATGGCATTGGTCTTAGCCATGCTTCTGACCATTGTCAGTGCAGCCTGGTGTGCTTTTCTGTGTCCTTCTGGTTCCCTCTCCACCTAACCCGTGATTTCCACGATCCCACAAGAGTGGAGCATCTGCTACCTAAGAGGGGTTCAATCAAGCTTCACTGATGGACTCCACAAGGAGAACTTGTCAATGTTCTCACTCTACTGAGGGACTGGAAGGCAGAGGAGCAGAGACACCAGATCTTCCCTAGAGATGCACAGTAGCAGGTCTATGACAGGTCATGTCTCAGGCTCACGTTGCCTCACGTTGCTCCAGACCCACAGGAGGCACTGGGTCTTGTATGATGAGTTCTCAAACCAGGTTTATGGTTTGTGGCCACTGGCCAGGTGCCCAGCCCCAGGCCTTCCTCAAGAAGATGGAAATGAGAGGCCCAAATCCCAACCGCAAACCCCAAACTACAGGATGCCCATTTGGGCTGACCCTGTCATACTCAGAACAGCCCCACAAGGACAGGCCCAGGAGTCAGGGCCTCCTCCCACCCCCACCCACTGCAAACAGTCTCCAGCTCCTCCTCAAGAAGGAAATGAGTTTCCTCCTTTTCCATGTGAAAAGGCTGGTGGCCAAGAATCCTGCAGGAGCCTGCTAGCCACTCACTCCTAGAAACCCATCTCCAGTGACCCCAACAGCCCCTCAAGCTCCCATCATTCCTCAAGACTGGAAGTCTGGACCTCAGTGAGCTCCAGGCCTTCTCACACCTGTCTGCCTTAGGGCAGTGTCGGTGGCAGCCAGAAGCAGCCGGACGGCCTGGTCCGGGCCAGCTGGCCTCCAGGCCCCTGTCCATCTCTCCTTCAGGCTCTGTCAATCATGCCGCCAAGCAGGGGGACACCTGTTCCCAGCGCAGCCACATGGGACAGGGTTTGCAGAGGAAGCAGCTGCAACAGGTCCTGGAGCGAAGCAGGGCTGTGTGAGCTGCTGGGGGCCAAAAACGCCCCAGCTATTTAACCGTAGGGCCTGAAGACACCCCTAGGTCGTCTCTTTCAGAGGAAATTCGTCCTTTTTTTGGGGGGGGCGGGGGGGGGGGGACGGGTAGTTCCCTGGCTGGGAATCGAACCCAGGCTGCAGCGTTGACAGTGCCAAAGCCTTAGCCACTGCACCACAGGGAATCCCAGAAATTCATCTTCTGAGGTCACTTCAGCTGTTCTGTAACAAGCTGACAAGCACTTTAACATGCATCTCTTCATCCTGGAGACCCAGGAAGTAGGGCAAGGGTGAACTGGGACTTGACACCATTGTATAGGTGAAGGGAAGCAATCAGAGAGGTCAAGTAATACTTACTGAGCCAGAGCTGACTTCGGGGAAAGAGGTTAAGGACAACTCAGCTCCCATAAATTCTTAGGCAACCCTGGCTCCTTCTAAGGTCGGTTTTTATGTACTACACCTATCTCAAAGCATATTGGGTAAAGGCCACGGAATCTCTGGTTCCTCAAAACTGGCAACAGTTGCTGAGCACTTGCTATCTGCTAGGTGTTATGCTAAATCCCCTGTGTGCATTACTCTACTCAACAGTATCAGGCAGGAATGAGTATTATGTCCCTTTTCAGCACTGTCATCATTAGGTACTGGGGAAGTGACTCACCCAAGATCACACAGCTAGTCAGTGAAGGGGGCAGAGATTTGAACTCATTGTGCCCAGAGCATGTCTATCTGCAGAAGTTGGAGCCAGACACAGCCCCAGGATGGGGTGGTTTGTCTGGAATGTAAAATATTTCATCCCTATCTCCAACCCCAGCCAAGAGTTGGGAGCCATGCAGGACACCATTCAGCGTTAACTTCTTGACCACCTACAACAGGCCTGTGTGGTCAGCATGAGAGATTCAGCAGAGACCAGGAGAGGATGGGTCCCTGCCCCCAGGGGCACTGGCACAGGGAGAAGCAGGCAAGAGTCTGAAGAGTGAGGGGCCTGAGGATGGACACAGGAGCTCATGCTCTCCTCTCTCAAGTTTTATTAATACTTCCACCAGGCATCACTCTGGCTTTAGAAGTCCAAACCTTCCGGCAGGCAGACATCCTCTCCTCCCCATCCACAACAGACCTCCCCCTCTTTGCAATCCCACAGCTTAACCGGTGGCCTTGGAGTGCTCCTGTGACGGTCACACAGTCCAAAAAACAAGTGTAAACAAGGCGGCCTCTCTTCCTGCGACCTGGCTTGACACGGGTGCAGAATCAGGATCTGGGCCTATTTACAACCACATTCTTACACCTGCCAGGGCCACCTCTCTGTTCCAACATCCATTAGCTCAACAAATATTGATTAAGCTCCTACATGGAAAAAAACCCAGGGCTGGCACCTGTGGGAATACACATTCAACTAGATCCTCCAGGATCTAAGAAGAGAGAATACAATTTAACAGCAGAAGCTGCCACTTTACATATCTTCTCCCATCATTCCAGGGGTTGGGGTGGGGGAGGTGATGTCTTAGCTCCTTTTTAGAAATAAGGAATTGGAGGGTGACAGAGGTTAAGTAACTTGCTCAAAGTCACAAGCCTGAAAGTGTATAGTCAGGCTGCTACTCAAAGCCTATGCTCTCTCCAGCCTGCGTGACACCCACACACACATAATGTAAGGGCACGGGCAAGATCCACGGCAGGGATTAAACTGGGAACTATGGTCAACACAGAGAAACAGGCATTCAGACCTACTGCCCCGAGGAAAGGTCGCTTTGGAGCTCAGCCTCAAAGGTCAGCAGGACTGTGAGCGCCAGTGAACTCCTCTAATCCACTGCACTTTGGAGTCAGGGAGGCCAGCCTGATGAACTCTACACTGAAGCATTCTTTGAAGAAGGGACAAGCCACCACCACCCCGCCGCAGGTTCTTGAGTCATGCCTCCTGCGTGCACAGACTTCTCTACCCACATCTGCACCAGGCCGCACCATTCACCAAGGAGGTACTTCCAGCAATGTCATTTCATCTGATCCCTGTAAGAGCCCTAGGGGGTGAGCAGGGCAGGAATGCAGCCCCTTTACAGAGGAGAAAACAATGTAAATGCCACAAGAACAGACATGTCTGTTGTCTTGTCCAGCGCTCTCCCCAGCAACTCGAACCGTACCTCGCCCAGAGTACGTGCTCCAAAAGTATTTGCTGAATGATCTAGTTAAGAGCTCAGAAGTGAAATGACTTGCCCAAAGTCTCACAAACAGTGCTTGCTTGCATCAGGGCTAAAAACAGGATCTTCTGCCTCCCGCCAGTGGGAGCCTAGGTGCTGAAACAAGACCTTCTGCCTTTCTATCCCACTGCACAGTGTCGTCCTCACTCCCCTCTCCCCCCCACCACCACTCCCCTGCGTCCATCTGGAATAGTCAGGCTCTGTCCACTGGTCAGCTCTGGTCCCAGGCAATCCTTGCTTCCCAGAGACAGCAGGGAGGGTGTCATAAGCAACAAGTTACTTCAAGTCTGATCTTCCACATGGAATACCACTTTTTTTATCCTGAGAATGAGGTGAAATTTGCCAGATGAGGAGACTAAGGCCCATGCGAGGTAACAGAATTCATGGCAGAGACATAACCTTGGAGTTTCGGAATCAGGCCAGGAGCTTGTGACATGTCCTGCCACCCGCTCCACCAGCCCCACTGAAGCCGGTGTTGGCCTCCCTCGGTCCAGAGTTTTGCTGGCAGGCTCTGGGTGCCAGACCCAACTTTCCAGCCTCCCTCACCAACAAGGGACAAGTGAGGGGAAGGTGCCCACCCCAAACGTAGCTGCATCCCGGCCCCGCCGCAAACCAGCCTGGGCCTCTAGGTTCGTTACTTCCCCTTCTGCCCCTCATTTCCTCATCCCCATGTGTGCCTGGCTCACAGAGTTTTGGGGAGTAACAAGTGAAACAACACAGTATGTGACGAGATCCGAACAATGCCTGGCACACACGGGCCAATGCCAGCTCCGGGAACTGGTGAGCCTGCCCCGGAGATTACCAAATTTCCCAAACAACCCTGTTCCCTCCTGGCTAACCAGAGGCCTGGTGCACACCCAAACCCCCCAGGCCAGAGGTTCATAAACATGTAGGGAGAGAGCGAGAGACTGTAATTTATCTCTCAAACTACATTTAATACATTCATTTGTTCAATAACAATGAATACTGTGTTCAGGACCAGTGCTTAGTGCTGGGGAGAGAGTTTCTGCTTCCCAGGAAGGTTAGTCCTCCCAGTCCTTAAAAGGGCCTAATTCCTAATTCCTGGGTAGTCCGTCCCTCCCACCCCTCCTGGGCACAAAGTAGGTGCTCAGTAAACAGGGATTTCCCTCTCTTCTATTTGCCTATGAAAGAGCCCAAGACATCCACTACCCTGATCCCACAGCTCTTGTCCAATTCAAAATCTGTTCCCAAGAATGTTTCACCCTGAAATTTTAAAAAGAGCCCCTCTGCCTTGTCCCCATGGGAATTTCTCAAGTATCCACTTAATTCTCTGCTCCAGCAGCCCAACTGTCCCACGAAATGAGCAGGTGAGTGGGGCGGTGTGGGGAGGGACTGTCACAGCTTTCCCCCAGCTGTCCCCGAGGGGGACACAGGAAGAGGAGGAGGGGTACTTAAGCAACTGCCACACTTGGAAGAAGTCAGCTCAAAGGGGGCAGACCTGCCCATGTTGTGGTTTGGGGCTGGGCACAGCAGAAGCTGGCCGGGGTCTCAGGTCGCTAGGCTTTGAGGAAACCCTTTGTGCCTGTGTTTTAAATTACCTCTGCTTGTCTGATGAAGTGAGTAAAAGGGCTTAGGATTCCTGAGTGAGCTAATACAGGATGCCTTTGGCTGGGGAAAAAAAAACTCCAGTCGGCTCCCTAAACTCCCCTCCTTTTAAGTTTAAAAAAGGGAATGAATGTTACCATTTTTGGACATGAGCGTTCTCCCTCAAGCCCAGCCCTAACCGCACTATCCAGAGGGACGCGCCATCCTGTCCCCCCCCATTCCCAGATCGGCGCGGGGGTGGGGTGGGGGTGGGGGTGGGGCGAAGAAGGATGAAACGAGGAGGGACCGGATGGGAGCGGGCAGCGGGGGAGGGGGAAGAGCGGGGTGTTCAGGGTACGTGGCCGCCTGGGGCAAGCGCTCACCGCGCAGACAGGAAGCAAAGGCAGAGTTGGGGAGCCCTCCCCCCGACAAAAAGTGTGGTTTCTGACCTCTTCCTGCTCCTGGCCACTGTGTCGGAGTCCCGTCGCCGCCTGCGAGCCTAGCCCCGGTGGCTAAGTGCGCACACGGAGCTGGGACGCGGCTCGCTGGCTGCGCACGGATCCCCAGTGACTGACCCCAAACACCCCCCGAGACAAGTCCTCTACCCTGGAGCGCCTCAACTCGGATCAAGTCGCCCACATTCGCCTTCTCCCGGGAATGAGTACGGGTCGCAGAGGAAGGACGCAGACGCAAGCCCACCTCGGCACGCAGCGACGAACCCGCTGAGTTGAGCAATAAAACGGTTCGCTGTCCTGACCCCGCCCCCACGCGGCCCGCTGGGGGCCCGTATACCCCCGGGATTTTTCCGCCTCAACCCCATTCTAGCAGGTCCACCTCCAGGCCGAGCTGGAAGCGGCTGCCAACCCCCCCGGCGCCGTTTCTCCTCAATCTGCGGGCTGGGAGGCGCTAAGTCCCGTGCCGCCGGCCGCTTCCAGGTACCCAGCCCCGGACGGCCCAGGAAGCGTGCTGCCACCGCACGCCATACGGAGAGGCGGCAAGGGGGCGGAGAAGGGAAGGGAAAATCGATCCCGAGCAGCGGCCTCCGAGCCAGGGGTTCAGCCCCAGCCTCCGGAGCGCCGCCCCCGCGCCCTGCCCACAAGAAGATGCGGCGGCAGCCGGGGAGCCTGGATCCCCGACCCCGAGGCGACCTGCCTGCCGGCGGCCCCACCTCCCCGCGCTCGGGCTGGGCGTTCGCGGGCTCTGGGGCAGGGTGCTCCACCTTCCGCCCCAGTCTGTAACCCAACACCCTACCTAGCCGCGGCCGCGCATCCCCCGCCCCCGCTCGTGCGCGCCTGGAACCCGTTCCGAGCCCTGAGCCGCTAGCGCGGCGGGCGGAGCGGGCCGGGGCGGGGGGCTGCGGCGGGCTGGGACGGCTGCTGACCTTCCTCTGCTGCTTCTCCCAGGCCGGGTCCAGGAGCAGATCGCGATCCCAGTCCTCTTCGGGCTGCATGTAGTCGTTGGTTTGCTGGGAATCATAATGGTCCATGATGGTGAGCGCGTGCTAGGGGCTGGATTTCTTCCTCCACCTTCTCTCCTGGCGACGGCGGCGGCGGCTGCCCCGGCGTGGGGAGGGAGTCGGGCCGGGCCGAGCCGGGCTGGGCTGGCGGGGCCGGGCTAGATCCCCTGCGCCTGGTTCCGCCGCGGCGCTGCTCGCGAACGCTGCTGCTGGCGGCGGCGGCTGGAGCTCGCGAACTGCCTGCCTCGGGGCGGGCGCTTGGACCTAATCTCCACGCACACTGAGCGGGCGGACACACTCGCGCTGCGGGAGCGAAGCGGCCGGGGGCGGGGGGAAGGGGCAGAGCCCTCCCGAGGTTCTCCATTGGCCAAGCGGAGTTGCCCAAACTTCCCCCCATCGCCTCTCATTGGGAATTCCTGGCATCCGTCAGCCGGGCCGCGGCGCATATAGGTGGACTGGGCGGCCCCCTCCCGGCGCACACGCCCCCGCCCACTCCCCGGGTTTCCACTCCCCCGCGGCTCATGTGACACCAGCTTAAGCTGAACGAGAACGAGTCGGGGGACGCCTCCCCGCGCTCGGGGACCGAGCGGCAGAGCGCTCCGGAGACCCAGGAGCCGCCGGGGACTGGACATACTCCCCGCCCGCGGGAAGGCCCCGAACTCCGGCGCGTCGCCGTTACTGGGCTCCCACGCGCGCTCCAGACCCAAACGGCGAGCAGCTGGCGAAGGAACGCGAGGCGACCCGAAGCGTATTTCATTTTACCTTTCCCAGGGCTCGGAGGGGTCCGCACCCAGGGAAAGGGGCGGGGAATGCGGGAATGGAAAGGAATTTCTGGGGAATTTCCTGACTCCACTGCCTCCCCCGCAACCCCGCCCGCCGCGATCCGGCCGACCCCTGCCCTCCCGGAGCCGGGTTTCTTCCGGCCAGCCAACGGGGCTCTGAGGCCACCGAGCTTTCCCGCCCCGCCGCGGGGTCCTTTCCGCCTGCCCTCAGGCTCAGGAGCCCACTCGGCTGCGGGGCTCCCAAGTGGCAGCCTCGTCGCCCAGCTTCCCGGGATCATGTGCCGGTCCCCGCGGGGTCGGGGCTATCATCCTGCGCACGCGGGCAGCATCCTGTAAACTGGGGGAGCGGGGGCCGTGAGTGATCTGCCTCCTCCATGCCTTCCTCCTCCGCCCAACACACACCTGGCAGGTGGGGGACACTGAGGCCCGAAGAGTCGAACGTGCGAAGGGTTTTAGTAGGTTCTCAGGTCTCCACGAGCCAGTCCCTTACCCTTATGCCAATCAAGGCTGCTTGTAATTGGAGGACGGAGAGCAGGATTGACTAAACACTTCTGACTTCTTAGTGCCTACCTGGGCTTCCTTCCTCGGACCTAGTCGGAGGAGGGTCTGAACGCCTGCTGCAGCACTGGACAAGCAGCTGCAAGAGGCAGACCTCACACCTGGGGGGCTCCTCTGAGGGAGGGATCCCGGGACGAAAGAAAAGCCACGAGCAGACAGATCTCCAGTGGCTTGTGCACGTAGTAGTGCTTATTTAGTATGTGGTCCTGAGGGATGGCTGAGTCAACTGCAAAAACGCCAGGGTGGGAGTCCAGGGGTGAGTGAAGGAGTTAGAGGGGAGAGTGCACTGACAGGCCACAGAGGGAAAAGGTGAAGAAAGTGCCTCTGACTCTCAGAAGAGAGCCAGCTGATGCTGTGGTGAGCAGATACCCAAGGTGGTGTCACTCCCTGCATCATGAGCCGACCTCACACGCTTACGCAAGTGCTACCGGTCAGCACTGTGCCTGCCACCAGCCCCCCACTGAGGAAGCAGTGCTTCTGAGCCTATTTTATAACCACTTCTAAACTATGGCTCTACACCTAAGGAGTAGAGGTGCTGTATAATGATGGCGCTATATTCATTCATTCACTCAATAAATATTTCCTGAGCACCACTGTGTCAGGGGAGGTGCTGGATGTTATGTACGTATACAGAGATGAAAGACAGTCACTGCCCCGTGCACCCCAGCACAGACGGCCACAAACAGAAATATACTGCAGTGAGATAGATGCAAGAGTATCTGGCCAGGGGACTGTGAGAGCACAGAGGAGGACCACTGAGCCCAGCCTGGGAAAGACAGATCCAAGCATAACTTTTTGGAGGAGGTGAAATTCACATGAGCGTGAGCCTTGAAGAGCAAGAGTCAGCCCCATGAAGAGGAGTGTGGGAGGTTATTCCAGGCAGAAGGAATAGTGGGGGCTGATACATGGGGGCAGGAAACTGCGTGGGGTAAAAGGAATGCCTGTCATTTCAGTGTGGCTAGACTAGAAATGCAAGACAAAGAGGGGCAAGAGGTGGAGCTGGAGAGGTGGGCAGCAGCCAAACCATGCAGGCCTCGTGTATCCTGGGAAGTGTGGGTCTGCGGGGAACAGGGCTGGCTGGAAGCTGTGACGATCAGTTGCAAAGATGTTGCAATAATCCAAATAGGAATGGTGTCTTAGCGTGTTTGGGCTGCAGTAACAATACCATAGACCGGGTGGCTTAAAAACAAACATTTATTTCTCACAGTTCTGGATCCTGGGAAGTCCAAGGTGAGAGCCTGCTTCCTGGTTCATAGATGGCCATCTTCTCACTGTGTCCTCATGTGGCAGAGGGGGCAGAAAGCTCTCTGAAGTCTCCTTTATAAGGACACTAATCTCATCATGAGGGCTCTGCTCTCCTCATGACCTAATCACTCTCCTAATACCATCACATTGGGGGGTTAGAGTTTCAATATATGAATTCAAGGCAGACATCAACATTAAGTCGATAGCAAACGGAGAAGAGTGAATAGACAAGAAATACTTCTGAGGTAAAACTGAGAGGCCTAGGAGTTCGGATGTGAAGATGAGAGGAGTCTTTGTTGCTCTGAACAAAAATCCAATATGGGACAGACCATACACTTTACTTTATTATCCTATTTAAGCTTCACGTATGAAATGAAAATTGTTTCCATCTTGCAGAGAAAACCAAGTAAGTCTCGAAGAGGTAGCTAACGAATCCAAAAGCCACACAGGCATATGTGACTCCTAAATCCATGCTTTTAACCCAAGTGACTCTCCACCCCAGGACAGTTTGACACCCCCCTCCCAGGGGATAGTTGGCAATACGTGGAGACATTTTTGGTTGTCCCAACTGATGGGTTACTATTGGGATCCAGTAGATAGAGACCAGGGATGCTGCTGAACATCCTACAATGGACAGGACATAAGTAACAAAGAATGATCCAGCCCAAAATATCACCAGCGCCGCAGTTGAGAACTGCTTTAACCATAGGTTTCTAGTTTGGATGATCTGGTAAGTGGTGGAAACACAACCAATTAACAGAAAGAATTCCAGTTTGAGAGTGGAATCATGGATTGAATTTGAACGCTGAATGTGAAGTACAATGAGAATATCCAGCAAGCAGTTGACTGCATAGTCCTGACCTCAGGGGGAAACAAGAGATTTGGGAGTCATCTGCATATGGGTAATGGTGACAACTTGAGACTGTCCCAAGAGAATGCCTCGGTGGAGCTGGAAAGAGGAGCCAGGGCCAAACCCAGAGAAGCAGCACATAGAACGGGAGCGTAAAGAACCAGAACTCCTGAGGGGGACAGAGAGGACACGGTCAGAGGAACGTGGAGCGCCTGACCAGATGGTGTTGGGAAAGTCAAAAGAGCAGAGTTCACAGGGCGAGGATTCAGCAACATCAGATACATCAGGAAAGTCTGGAAAGTAAGGCCCAGGAAATGTTCTTTGGATATAACAGATGAAAATTCTTTGGTGAACTTTGCCCATGGAATTTTAGTAACATGGCCAAAAGCTGGGAGTTTAAAAGACACTCAGAGCTGAATAAGTGAAGACAGTGCACATAGAAGGGGAAAGAAATATTGGGCAGTAGCTAGAGGTGGGGCTGGGGTCAAAGGAGGAAGTGCTGTCAGAATAGGAGAAACCTGAGCTGTTTGTAGTCTGATTGGAAGGATCCAGTTAAGAGGCAAGGATTGAAAATGTAAGCAAAAGAAAGTTGAGGGATGGCACATAGTTCTTGTGGAGAAAGGACCATGTGGGGTCACGGACACAGGCTAAGGGGGGGGCCAATAAGAGGAGGAAAAACCCTCATGTTCTGAGAGAAGGGAGCGGAGGTGAGGATGGGTGAGGATGTCCCTGAGGGTATGGGAAGAGGCTAGGAGAGTGGGTTAAAACAACTTATGGTCTTGTCTTCATAAGGAGGTGGCCCTGAGGAATGGACTGATGAATGAATGGACTGATCTTTCAACCCAGGGTCACTGATGGTGGCCATCACACTGGTGATACCAGTCCCATTTAAAAACCACCTTCTGGGAGTTCCCTGGTGGTGTAGTGGCTTAAGGCTTCGGAGCTGTCAGCGCTGCGGCCTGGGTTCGATTCCCAGCCAGGGAACTATCCACATACCAAAAACAAAAAAAATAAAAATAAATAAATAAAATCACCTTCTATAGAGAAAACAGAGTTAATAAATGTGTTGATTTTTTAGGGATACCAAGGTATATGCCTATATATAACACCCATTCTTTTTTAACTGGGGTATAACATATTCCAATTGACATACTTTAATCAAGTACACTAATCTTAAGCATAAAGCTCAGAGAAATCTTACGTGTGTCTACACCCATATAAAACATTTCCAGCACTTCAGGTTTTCTCATGCCCCTTCCCAATCTACACAGGAAACCACTATTTAACTTCCTATCACCAATGCTTATTTTTACTTAATTTTGAACTTCATAGAAAGGGAATTATACAGTATGCACTTTGGTTTCTGGATTTTTTACTCGATTTAATGTCTCTGAGATTTGTTTGTGTTGTGGCTTGTATTAGTACCTAATTCTTTGGGTTTCCCCCTATGTAGTATTCCATTGATAAGTAATTTATCCACTCTCCCGTTGGTGGGCATTTGCATTGTTTCCAGTTTGGCGCTACTACACAGAAAGCTGGCGTGAACATTTTTTATGTGTGATTTTAGTGAACATACGCATTCATTTTTCTTGGGAATACTAGTAAACCTAGTTGGGTCATATGGTAGGTGTGTTTCATTTTAGTAGATGTTGCCAGTTTTTCAAACTGGCTGTAACAATTTACTCTGCAAGCAGCAGGATGTGAGAATTTCAGTTACTCTATGTCTTCCCATCACCCCATACTGTTTGTTTGTTTGTTTGTTTTAATTTTAGCCAATAAGATAATAGTGGTCTCTTTCGAGGGATTTATCTTTTCATATGCTTATTGACCATTTGAATAACTCCCATTCCTGTTGCCATTAATTCTAATAGCAGCTTAAGATAAGGGACGCATGTTTTATTATAAGGCATGCATGTTTTATTAATTTTATTAATGTACAAGGCATGCATGTTTTATTAATTTTCCCAAATTTAACTTATTCAACAAATATGTATCAGGCAACTGCCATATGCTCAGCACCATGCTGGCAGGTAAAGATGCAGGAGCAAACGAGACAGATGCAGTCCTGCCCCTCCTAGAACAGACAGCAGATGCTCACTAGATAGTCCACGAATGATTGTTTGGAGAGGCTGTTAGGTTTGCTTTGGTGGGAAGCTGGAGCAGATCTATTTCATATGACTCCTCAATAAAAAAAAAGTTTAAGAAAAACAGCTCTTTTTTGTCTTTAAAAAATATTTTTTTTGTTAAATTTATTGGGGTGACATTGATCAGTAAAAGTTACATAGGTTTCAGGTGCACAATTCCACAGTACATCGTCTATGTGTTGTATTATGTGTTCATCACCCACAGTCAGTTCTCTTTCCATCACCAAAACACAGCTTTAAAAAATAAAATCCCTGGGGTCACACGGGCGAGCCAAAGTGGAGTGGGGTGTGAGCATTAAGGAAAATGGGAGTATCCTCTGGGATCAACACAGACTCCTTTCCTCCCAGAGGCTCAGCCTTTGTGCCCTTTGTCGATCCATCCTTCGGATTTCTCTGGGTACGATGACAAAGGAACCAAGATCGTGCACACAGATCTTGCCATTCTGCTGGCCAGGGAGGCGAACTGAGGCTCAAGCCATTTGCTCAAGTCACAGAGTGGCAGGGAAGAGAACGCTTCCTCCACCAGCCAGGCCTTTCTCTGAAGCAATGCAAAAAGCAGAGAATCCCTGACTGGTTGGCAGCAGCTCCAAGACTCTAGCCCAATCCATCATCAGCACTCCAGGCAGCTACTTCTGCGCCCCCCCTGTCCGGCTGGTGATGAGTCACCCCAAAAGCCACAGGTGCTTTGCTGTTGAAAGAACCTAGCCCCGAGGTAGGTGACCCAACCTCCCTGGGAAAGGAGGAGGAATTATTATGACTCTAAGTTCCGGGAGTACTTATGGAGCATCTCTGCTGGGCCAGGCAGAATGCAAGGAGACCCGAACAAGAGCCCCCGTCCTCCCAAACCCCCTTATCTGGCTGGACCAAGCCGTAGGCTTCCCCCTCTAGAATTCATCCCACAGACAGTTACCGACACACGCAGCCTGAGGGAATTTAAAAGGACTTGCAGTGGGGGTTCCCTGGTGGTGTAGTGGCTAGGCTTCCACACTCTTTTTTTTTTTTTTTTTTTTTTTTGCTTTTTGGTATGTGGGTAGCTCCCTGACTGGGAATCGAACCCAGGCCGCAGTGCTGACAGTGCCAGTGCCAAAGCCTTAGGTCACTATACCACCAGGGAACTCCCTAATGGAAAACTAGATTTCTTTCTTTCTTTTTTTTTTTGGTAGTTCCCTGGTTGGGAATCGAACCCACGCTGTGGTGCTGAGAGTGCAGAAGCCTAGCCACTACACCACCAGGGAACCCCGGCTTCCACACTCTTAACGCCATGACCTGGGTTCATTTCCCAGCCAGGGAAGCACCAAAAAAAAAAAAAAAAAAAAGGCATTGTTCAAATTCCATCTCTGTGCCTCAGTTTCCCTATCAACCCCTGGGAGGCCCTGGGAGGCCAGTCCTTTGCCATCATCACATAAACATTTTGGACTCCCAAGAAACCAGTGCTGGAAAAATTGACTTGGCTATCTCCCCAGTGTGCTCCAGCCAGCAGCAGCTAGCTCTCAGCCCTCACCAGGCCGAAATTCTCAGCCACCAGCACCAGCGAGACTGCGTTTGCCTCTGGGCTACATCCTGGCCTTCCCACCACACGCTGGTGAGGGGAGGAAGGACAGGGCACAGTTTCCCTCTCGTAGAGTCTCTACCACAAGACCGGCCTGGAAGACGCAGAAAAGTATCTCTGGTTCCTGCGCTCTGCCTCGCTCTCAGGTCTTCCGTCTCAGGTGCTAAAACATCTGACCTGTCTGGTGCCCTCTTTTGCATTTGTTTGCATACCTCTCTCACCCAAATTCCAGGGGTCAAACCCACATTGGGCCCTCAGAACTCTCTACCACAGATAGCTACCTCGCTGTGAACAAGAGGTAGTCATGGCCGAGAGCTGCTCAACCGAAGCCCTGCAAGGAGGGCAGGGAGCTCTCCCCCAGCTCTCTAGTTCCCAACAAATACCAGAGCAAAACACCCAAATCACCGCTGGGAAATTCCTGTTGAGTAAGACGATCCCCTCCCGCACTCCACCCCACTTCGGGAGCTAGCAGGCAGATTCCAGGCTGGGGGAGTAAATTATAGGGGAGTCTGATTAATCCCAGCTTCCCCCACTCTTAGCAACTGGGTCCTTACTGGGCTTGCAGGGAAGCTCAATCCTAGAGACCTGCCCAGGTCACTTCTGTGGACATGATGAGATAGCTTTTGGGAGCAGGTGCCCTCATCTGAGTGGCAGAGAAAGAGCACTGGGGTGAGGAGACCAGAGCTCCCTGGGCCTCAGTTTCTTCATCTGTAAAATGAGAGGGCTGGACTCACCGGATGGTCTTTAAGCTCTGAGCCCTGTTTTAGCACCTTTCTCAGTTTCCTCCTTTCTGTCTCCAATGACAGGAGGGTTTAAGTTCTGAAACAGTGTTTCTCCATCTTGAACACTAAGTGAGCTCCTTTAGAAGGGATACAAATTCTCACACAGTTACTTCATTTTTATTGTTCCTTAAATGTGCACAAACAGAAAAAGAGGTACAAATATCTTAAGGTTTTAGGTTGACAACAATAAAATCAAAACATACTTTCAAATTCCTTCTAAAAGAAAGTATAAAACCAATATGATTCAAACTAGCCATATTAATTTAAATGTGACGTTGCAATCTGCTGAAAGTAGACGGCTACTCCCAGCATGATTGAAGCCCTGATTGTGAATAGAGCAGGTGGCTCTTCTGCGCTCAGGATGCCCGTGCTACCATGTGCCAGGCGATGACTCAGTTCTCCTACTACTCGCTCTGTTTGCACCACTGCAGCAGGGCACCATTTAACCTTCACTTGGTGGGGACACACTGTAATGAATTCATTTTCCCTCTGCTGTTTTCTCATTAGCACCCAACAATTAAAGTTAAATTCGCTTTTCTTTTTAATCTTTTTTTTTTCCAACCAGATGCTTCTCTTGAGTGTCCACGTCCTTATCTATAACAGAAGGAGAATCACCTTCATCCACCTACTCCACAGGATGGCTGCGAACATTCACTCATTTATCCAACCATTGTTTAACTGAGTGCCTACTGTGTGCCGGACACTGTTCTGGGAATAGAGGGTGTAGCAGTGACCTAAATGGACAAAAGCCCCTGCCCTGGGGAGCTTGCATTCCACTGGGAGAGACTGATAATAAAATAAATGAAGAAAATAATATGATAGTGTTTGGGGGAAAATAAAGCAGGGAAGGGCACTAGAGAGAATGGGCACCTGACAGGTGGGTTTTCTAGCACCACCACGCAGTTCTCTGCAACACCAGCTGGTGTCCAACAATTCAGCTCAGTTCTGACACTACCTCCCTGGGGACACCTTCAGATCCCACAGGTTAGGGGCTCAGTCTTACGAGGCTTCCTATGCCAGTTGCGAGTCCAGGCTGTTACCTGTGCTGCTGACTGACTGCTTGTAGCTTAGCGGGTCCCACCACCCACTCCCTGGGTTTGATCAGTTTGCCACAGCACTCACAAATCTCAGAGAAACTTGTGCTTACTAGATTACCAGTTTATTATAAAGGGGTATAATTCAGGAACAGACAGATAAAAGAGATGCCTAGGGCAAGGTAGGGGCAATGGGTACCACTCTCCCTGTGCTCGCCACCCCGGCAGCTCTCCGCACTCTGTCCTTCGGGTCTCTAAGGAGGCATCATTGTGTAGAAACGGCTGACCGCGTCACCGGCCATTGGCATTTGTTCCAACCCGCAACCCCTCTTCTCTCCCTTGAGGCCAGCGGGATGGGACTGAAAGCTCCAACTCAACAATCACACCGTTGGCTTCCCCGGCAACCAGCGCCCATCCTTAGGTGTTTTCCAAAAGCCACCTCATTACCACAAGCTCAGGTGTGCCTGAGAGGTATTTGTTGTCGGTATCAAGACAACTTTATTGTTCTTACCATTTGGGAAAGTCCAATGGTTTAGGAGCTCTGTGCCAGAAACAGGCTCAAAGACCAAACAGATATCTCTTAGTGTAAATCCTCATATCACAGGGGAGAAGTAGAGGGCGGTTACATTTTTAAAATGGGATGTTCAGGGAAGGCTTCATTGAGAAGGTGACATTTAAGACGTAAATATATTAAGAAGCAACAGCATTGAAGAAACAGCCAGGTCAGGTAGCAGGTGTGGAATAACGCACGAGACATACAAGGAAAAATACAATACCAACGTGGGTACAAGAGATATCCCTTGTTTCACTGCCCAGCAACCACTTCCCCTCCCGGCAACTGTGCCTTGATTTTCCTCTGGGGAGGAGCCTCCCCTGCCCCAGTCCCTGTGCTGCAGGTAGAGCTGACCCCACCCCTAACCAGTGGGCTGGGCAAATGCTGGGCTTGGCCAGTCAGAGCACAATCGAAATGAATGCCCTACGATGAGCCTCTTGCCGGCACGCCTGGGGGAGAGGCGCAGTCTTTTCCCCTGGAGATCCCAGATGTGAGGATGACGTGAGCCTAGAGCTTTCAGAGGCTACCACGTGGAACCCGAGAAAAAAGCCAGTGCTGCAGAAGACAGATGTGAGAGGTAAAGAGAGACTGAGTCCTGGTGACATCTTCTGACCTTGACTGCCTGCATCAAGTTGTGCCACTTCTGGACCAATTGATCCTTCCTATCTATCTATCTATCTATCTATCTATCTACCTATCTACCTATCTACCTATCTATCTATCATCTGTTGGCTTCAGCTGGTGTATTAGTTATCTATTACTGCATAGTAAGTTACTGCAAAACTTAGTGGCTGGAAAAAAAGCACATTTATTATCTCACAGTTTCTGTAAGTCGGGGATTTGGGAGTCACATGAATGGTTTTGGCTCAGGGTCTCTCATTGGATTTCAGTCTAGATATTAGCAAGGACTCTGAAGGCCTGACTGGACCTCACACATGTGCTCTCATGGTGGCTTACCCAGGTGACCGTTGGCAGGAGGCCTCAGGTCCTCTCCGTAGGCTGAGTGTCCTCACAACGGACAGGTGACATCCCCCCCAAACGAGCCATCTGAGAGCGAAGGAGTGAGAAATACCATTTATGACGTAGTCTCGGCTGTGCACATCGTCACTTCCATTTCTGCTTGTTGGAACTGAGGTATAAGTCCAGTCTATACTCAAGGAGAGGCAAATCAGTCTCCACTTCTCAAAATGAGGAGGAGCAGAGAATTTGTGGACATATTTTAAAGCTGCCACACATCATTTGGTTTTCTGTCACTTGCAATCCATGGAGTTCTGATAGCTATTCCAGTTTATCAGGATTGTATTATTGCTGTTAGAAGGTGGCTCTCGGCAAAACAAACAAACAAAACACCAGCAGCCAAGAAAGTGCTAGCAAAGCATGTCTTCTAAATGCCAATGCAATCCCGTCCCGTGGAAGCTTCAATGTCTCCCATGGCTGTCACTGTCCCAAAGTCCACATTTCATCACAGCTATTCCTAGAGTCCTCGCTCCGCTCTCCTACAAAACTCTGCTTCTGAATCTGCGGGCTGCTTGCTCTTCTGTGACTGTGCCATATTTCCACATCTCTATGCCTTGTGCCTGCCGGTCTACCTTCTCCCTGTAAAGCTCTGCTTGGATCTCAAAACCCAATTCAAATGCTACCCCTCGTGTGAGGATTTTTCTGACTTCACCCCAAAATGATGGTAGTACCTTATTGATCCCTAACTGAGCATCAGGCACGTCATATTTGTTGCGTCCAATTCATAGCCCATACCCCTGAACGTATGTGCTCTTTACATTATCCCGTTTGACAAAGACGACGACTCCGGCTCCTCCAGAGAGGCTGGGGGACGTGCACTTTGGTACGCCCCGTTAGTTCTTCTTTCGTCTGCTCCTAACCCACCTTGCTTATGCACACGGAGGATAGTTGTTGATGAATCTGGCTCTCCTGAAAGACCAAGAACTTCTTGGGGTCCTGGCCCCCAGCTTGTAAAGCCACCTTTCATGGAGAACTCACTACGTGGGTTAGGCCCAGGGATTCATGCTGCCCATTTTCCAGATGAAAACAAGGCTCAGAGGGACTAAGTGGCTGAGGTCCGACTCCAGCCTCCATGCCTGTATCCGGCACGTGCTACAGTGCATGAGACCTATAGTAGGTCCTCAATTCACATGTGCTGGAAGGTGTGACTGAAGTGAATGAGTGCATGAGATCTGAGTGGGCCCACAGGCTCCCCATCCCTCCCCAGCCCCCCAGCTCTGACTGGGGGCCGTGAGGCTGCCACTTACCTGCTTCTGGTTGGGAGGAGCCTGCAGAACAGACGGGATGGAAATACTCCGACTAGAAGCCAAGGGCCTCAGCCTCTGGTCTTGGCTCAGCCTCCAGCTAACTGGGTGACCGTGGGCAGTTCACTCCCCACCTCAGGACCATCTTTTCTAACATAAGATGAAGAAGTAGAGGTGAAAAGATTGCCCTAAGCAATGCCTTGCGGGATTTGATGTGACTCCAGACACAACAGAATAGCCCCGACCCCTGGGGTCCAGCAGTTAGTTGCTCAGGAGGCCCGAGCCCAGGACCCTTCTTCAGGTGGCACGCTGCGTGCTCTGGTGACGAAGGTGGGCCTCTGTCCTAAACCGAGTGAGTGCCCACTCTCTGTGGCCAGTCCCAGCCTCTCAGGTCCCGTGTCTCATAAAAGAAGCTGAGATGAGGTTTCGCCCCACATGTGTTACCTTGAGTGTGTTCAAGTTAAATTTTAGCTGCCATCCTTGCCTGGGACCCAGAGAAGATGAACTCCATCTGGGGTTTCTCACAGACCTCCCTGGCCTTGGCCAGCTGAGACGTGTTTGGCTCAACAACAGATTTCATCCACTCATTTCCGCCTCCAACCCTCACTGAACACGTCAGGCCACAGGAGCCCCGGCGCTGACCTCTGCAGCGTCCATTGTCGTGGCTGTTACCAGACACAGACAATAGTCAGGATAATAATTCATGGTTAAGTGGTTCTTTAACCAGAGGGCTGAGAACCCTGGGACCATTATTGCCACATGGCCCGGCTGCCACCCTCCCACATGTGCTGCTAGAAACGGGACAATACGGTTGTTTTCTGTCCCATTTAAAGCAGTATATCTGGTCAGCCTACCCACAAGCCTTTCCTTCAAGCCCCTCCTTCATACTCCTGCCTCTGGAGAGCCCTCATCCACAGGCCCTCCAACTGCAGTTGGGCACAGCTTTAGGCCATGTTCCCAGGGCCTGTCCCCGAGGAGAAGCCTCATGGCGAACATTGCTCAGGCCTCGAAGACCTTCTTGACTCCCAGCGTGGCCCACGATCCAGAGCAAGTCCCTTCGCTTACCTATTCCTCTACATGCTCAGAAGGAAGAAGAAGAATTATTAACAGTAAATGTGTTGAAGTGCTTTTGAATACTAAGGATGGAAAAGAAAAAAGCTGAGAAAACTTGATCTTGTAGTTGGTACCCGGCTCCGGGCTGGCCTGAGGTGAAGCTCTGTGCGAGTTCACGCTGTCCTCACAGAACTATTACAGCGGACGTAGAAACTTGGCTGCCAGGCTGTTGGTTTCTTTCTTGTTTCCTTTCCTCTCCTTTGTCCTTTCTTTCTTTCCACCATCTAATAGTCACAATACATTTGCTGTCACACCAGAACTACCAAGCCTATTGCCAAGAAGACGCTAACTTACCCGCTAGGTGTCTCCCAAGAAGCTAACCTACCCCCTAGGTATCTCCCAAACGTTTTGGGAACCACAGCAGGTCCAAATGTGTGCGCCAAACACCTTTGCCTGAATTGTTTTGGAAATAAACCTGCAAGCGGTGGGGGGTGGGGGGAGTGGAGGGGAGGGATTATCTGGAGTGAGAAAGGAATGTGCAAAGAGGTGGGGAAAGAAGATTAGAAAGATGGTTTCCAGGAAATACAGCCTTCTGTCCAAAACAGTGGTGTGGCTTGACAACCAAATGGAATATGTGCGTTCTGAAAGGTTTCCAACTGTTTGAAAGGGAAATGACTGCTGAACCAGGAAAAGCCAATGAATGTGTTTAACTCCCCTGTGAATACCAATTTGCCAGCTCCCTGCGAATGAGCTAGAAAAGAATCCCTGATCCCAGATCCAGGCACACGCCTGCCCCAAGGGGGAAAGGAGTGGCGGTGGAGCTTCCGCCTGGACACGGTGAGCTACAGGATGCACAAAGACCTGCGTAGAAAGGGAGGAAGGAGGAAGGCAGAGCTAGAGCAAGCAGACCCAGACCGCACTGCTGGGGAGAGTGGGTGGTGGGGGCCCTGGCTCTGAAACATTTTCTCCATCTGTAAAATGGGGATATTTGCAGTATCTGTGTGGCAAGGAGGGTTAGTCAGGGGCTTGAGAGAAGCAGAACCAATAGGTGTATGTGTAGAAAGAGATTTATTATAAGGCATGGTCTCAGCGGATTATGAGGGCGGGCAAGTCCTAGGATCTGCAGCAAAGGCGGCAAGCTGGAGCCTCAGGATAGCTGATGGCAGAGTTCCAGTCCAAGTCTGAAAGCCTGTGAACCAGGCAGCTGATGGAAGAGTTCCGGTCCCAAGGCCGGAAGCCTCGAGACCCAGGAAGGGCCGATGTGCCAGTCATTTTGAGTTCAAATGCAGGAAAAAGGCCAACATACCAGTTTAAAGGCCAATGGCAGGAAGAGTCATCTCTTAGAGGAGGGTCAGCCTTTTGTTCGATTCAGGCCTTCAACGGATCGGATGAGGCCCACTCGCATTAAAGAGGGCAATCTTTTTCACCCAGTCTACTGATTTAAATGTTAATCTCATCCATAAATACCCTCACAAAAAACCCCAGAATTGCATGTGACAAACTATCTTTGCACCTGTGGCTAGTCAAGATGACCCATAAAATTAACCATTCCACGAGGTTATTCTGAGGATGTACCAAATGAACTTGCACATGAAGAAGCAATTCATTTGTAGTCATGTGTATAGATGGTGGTGGTCAGCTGAGTTATTTGCTACATGTGTGCCCTGTCTCTGGCCTGAAATCCCCTCCTGTTGTTTCCAAGGTAAATTTTATCCTTGAGCTAAGGGACAGGGGTAGGGACAGCCATGAGAAGAAAAGGTAAGCGGAGTAGCAACCAGATGCATGTTTCTGTTGGTAGCAGAAAGCTAACAGGGAGCCAAAACCAGAACATCGGGGGGAACTTTAAGGAAAAAAAGACAACTAGAAAGCCTGAAATATAGGGCTACAGAGAGAGGGGCTGGGGAGGGGCCTGGCCAGCCAGGGACTTCCCTGAGGAGTCGCAGTGGGGGCCATACCTGCTGTGTCCCTGGAGACCTGACATTCTTATCAGTCTAGTGCCAGGGTCAGGTGGCCAGCCCATCCTCTGTGCCCTGCTAGAGGTTACGGGCGCTAGCACTTACACACACACGCGATCCCTGGAAAGCCAGATTGGACTAAATTGGAGGAGGATTAGAGCCAGGCAGCCACGGGGCGGCATCACTCCGCAAGTTTCCTTTGGCCCCCAGAGTTGTGGAGGAGGTGGGGAGCAGCAGCTGCTTCAACCCCTAGGGGGTAGGGTCTCACCAGAAAGTTGGAATTCTTACCCGGTTACAGGAGGTTTATGTCACGGTTCCAGGAGAATGGGCTTCTATCAAAGTGTGAGTCAAGATAATGCTCACAACCATGGCTGCACCTGGACCTGGACCCGGACACACAGCACCAGGGCCGGGTCCTCACGTGGGCGCCAAGTCCCTGAGCGTTTCTGTAGCCAGCTTTCCGGCACTCAGAACAGCACTTCCCAGCCAGATGCCTTTGTCACAAGAAATCCAACATTGTTGCGGGTGATGTGCAACACCTTCCGAACTGGGCAGACTGCAGACTGTCACCTCTCTGCTTTCCCTGTGGGTACCCCACTCTCAGGAACCCCCACTCAGGTCAGGAGGGTGGGTGTGTCCAGAGGAAGTGGGGACAGGTGGATGGTGGCTTGAAGCCCAATTCTGGGATGGGTTCCGGTGACACGTTGGGCTACTCACCCAGCCTCTCTGGGCTTAAATCTCCTCCTCTGAACACAGTGGTTCTCATCCCTGACGGAAGTCACTCGATGAACTTCAGAAACAACCATGCCTTGGCCCCAAGTCACACCTATGAAATGAGACTCTCTGGAGGCAGAACCTGGGAATTGGTACATTAGAAATGTCCCAGGTGATTCTAAAGTGCATATCTATTTTTTTCTGGTTTGCTGCTTCTAATCTGCCAACTTAGCAACCAGATAAGGAAGCTTATTACAACGGAGTGGGTTATGGAGACAGGTGGTGATGAGGCCAATTCTATGTGACTCCGTGACTCAAATTGGAGCCACAGGAGCAAATTACAAGGAAGTAGATTTGCGTTTAAAGTAGGAAGAAAATTCTAACCATTCCCAAAATTCTTCTGAAATTGCCCTCATGACCAGTCTATGAACCACAAGGTGATTAGTCTTGTGCAAATTTATGTTGAATGTTCCTAATTTTGTCCAGCTGGACAAATTACCTAGGTTAGAAGCCTTGGCTCCAAATAGCTTTTGACTGATTTCAAAACTCAAGTCCACCCCCAGAGTTACTGCAGTGCCACTCACTGCAAGTTCCCTAACCTCTCTGAGTGACCTGGCTTCATCCTGAAGCCAGTTGTATGCATCAGCCACAGGCCTCACTGTGATGAGATTTCAATGACAGAAGGAAGGCATGTGAAAGCTCCTGATTTCCCTGGTTGAAACTGACTGAAGGTTAATCCTCACACCATCAGTCAGGATCTGATAGGACAACATTTATTCCAAGTTCTGAAGTCATTCTAATCCTGGAGAGGTTTGGGCCAGGGTTTAACTCCCAGCTTTATCACCTAGTAGTGACAAGACTTGATCTCTCTGAACCTCAGTTTCCTCATCTATTACTAGGTCTGTAAGGGTCAAATGGGAATTCTTATAAAGCTCTTAGCACCGAGCCTAAAATTTGGCTAATGCTCCACACATGTTGATACTTATTATTATCACCCTTGGAGTAAATCTATAGCCTACTTCGGTGACTGTTTTGAAGGAAAAAGGCATATTTGGATGTGTAAATCCAGGCTGTTGGTTCTCAAAGCAGTGGTCACAGCTTGTTGACTTCCAGTCAGGTCCCAGGTCCTTGGCTCAGGAGCTCCACTCTCATCGAGCATGTCTGGGCATGAGAACAGAAGCCAAGACAAGTGTTCGCTTTGGAACAAAGAAGACACAAGGATGGATTTCTGGAGGCTCTTGCCATGTCAGAGAGAGGAGTCATCTGTTTCTCATCAGATGGAATGCTGGGAGTGGATTCTATTTCCCTGAACTGTTTGGGATAGCTGGTCACTAGCCTGGCCACAGTTTCTGTGGGTCAGGAGAGGGACTGACATAGAACCACGTGCCACCACTGCCAGGCCACGATTCTGAAAATGAACTTGAATTTCTTTTGAGTCTTCAAAGGTTAGGCTACAAGCATTTCTAAGCTCCCATCCTCTCCTCCATAACTGGATGAGTGTGTGTGTGTGTGTGGGGGGGAGTGGGGGGTTGGTGGTGAAGGTGTCCAGGTGAGCCATCCTGAGTCACTGGCTCTGGAAGATACTGCTATAGCCCTGATTTGAATTTCTAAGGGCTCTTTAACATCTCCTGTCCCTCACTGTGGGATCAGGAAGTTGTTTGCCAGATGCAGCTGGAAGTGTCAGCCTGGTTGCAGGAGCCCCGCGCAGAGCCCCGTGCAGAGCCCCGCACCGGGCAAACCCAGCCTTCCCAACAAGGCGGAGCTGCTTCCCACGGGGCTAGCGTTTCTCCCTCTTGAGCTCTCACCTTCACGTTTTGCTTCTACCGCCACCATATCATTACATTTTACTTAAAAAAAAAAAAAAAAAAAGGCACCTGCAGCTCAGAGTTTTGTTTTTATTTTATGTATTTCTCTTTTAAATTTTGTTGTTGTTAGAGTCGGGCGTCAGAGCCTACTGAATACTGATATTCCCAAAGGCACTTTTGTGCTTCTTGGCACCAAGGGGACAGACAGTTCATGGTAAATGAGGCAGGAGGGCTCCCCTTTAGCCAAACACTCAGCCCTCCCCCCAGCAGGATGGAGGCCAGGCGGCGCAGCGGTGTGGGGAAAGTGGAGTTGCCACAGCTTGTTGCAAATGGAAGGTGGATGGATGTCAGGGGCTGTCAGTACCACTTCTCTCAACAGCTCCAAATTACTGCCCCAGGATTTACATGGAAAGAACTGGGAAGTGTGGAGAGAAGGAACTCATAATACCTGCTGCTTAATAAGGACTGAGAGCTGGCTTCCATGAGGAATGACTGACCTCATTGCTATGCCCCTGAGGTCCATGGGAAGGTCTGGTCAGGTGGCCTTGTCTGCTTTTGCCAAGAATGACTCTCTTGTTAGGAGAGGGCAAGAATCGAACATTTAGTGAGTTCCCTGAGCCAACATTGAGCTAAGAGCTTGACACACGTTCCTTCATTAAGCCTTCACTGCAACTATGTGAAATGGGTAGTACTCTCCCAAAGGAGGGGAAACTGAGTCTGAGGTTGTGCAATTAGCCAGGATAGGCTTGGTCGTGTTGTAGTAGCAAACAGCCCCAAGAATCTCAGTGGTGTTCTACAATTAGATGATATTTTCACAAAGCCTAAGCTCATTGTCTAAGCTTTTTCACGTACATTGGCTCACCAGATCCCTAAAACACCATAAAGAAGCTGGCAGGGCAGATTTTGTAGCCCCATTTCTTGAACCTCACAGTAAAGAAATGGAAATCAAGGAGGTACAGAGACTTGACATGCTCAGAAGTAGTCATTAAGATACCCAACCTGGAGTTCCCTGGTGGTGTAGTGGCTTAAGGCTTCGGCGCTGGCGCTGTCAGTGCTGCGGCCTGGGTTCGATTCCCAGTCAGGGAGCTACCCGCATACCAAAACAACAACAACAACAAAAAACAAACAAACAAAAAAGATACCTAACCTAAAACCTAGTTCTTCTGCAACCTAATTTGAGGCTCTTCCCAACACATCCCACTACCTGTCTTTAGTATCTGGAAAGATCACCTTTCCCCCAAATTATCTCCTCTCCTCTACCTGACCACTAACGCCTAAAATCCTGCCATCAGGACATCATGGCTTCACTGGACCCTCCTCTGGGGGGAGGTCAGCATTATTGCATACAAAACAATTAATGTGTCACATTGTGTAGCCTTAGGTTTAAGAAATTTGAGACAGAATTTAGAGAAAGGAGAGATTAGGGTGAATGGGAGCGTCCAGGATGGCTGCACTGAGAAACCGCCAACTTTGGTAATGAGGATAAAGGGGGAATCCATTCTAGATGAAATTTTCCTTCCTAATTTTCTGTTTTCTCTGTCCTATTGCATTGCATTTTAAAATGTGCAGTGCCTTCTCATGTACTATTTTATTTAATTCCCTGAACAATTATGTTAGCGAATTGAGAGGCTGGTCACATCTTTCTTCCCACTGGACCAAAACCGGAAACCTGCAGAGGATAAAGTGACTTTTTTAACTTCAGAACAACCCGGAGCCTTAACCCAAATAAAGGAGCAAAATGTTAAAGACTAGCAATCATCAATCCTGGTGCATATGTTGTGAACCGGTCACATTCACAGCTACCTGGTGGTGTACAAAACAATACATTTATAAAAGTCAGATTTTTAGTATAAAATATTTTATACATATAATAAAATTTAAAAATATATATATATAATATTTAGAGTAATAAAATACTATATCTACCACCCTGCTTATCACCAATGTTCTAAAACATTAGGGCACTTTAAATTATAAAAATCATACATACATACATACTCTTGGTACAATATTCAAATCATGCAGAAGATGAAAACTTTTTTTTTTTAATAGTATGTGGGTAGTTCCCTGGCTGGGAATCGAACCTGGGCTACAGTGTTGACAGCACCAGTGCTGAAGTCTTAAGCCACTACACCACCAGGGAACTCCCCAGAAGATGAAAACTTTAAATTCCCTTTTCCCATCCTGTTAACCCTTGAATTTCACTCCCCAGGAATAATGACTGTGAACAATCAGACACATGATCTTATGCATGTTCATTTTGGAAAATAAACCAAATATATATATTAAAGTTCTTTCCTAAAAAAAGTATATGTATACAAAGTATCTGGACATGTAATATGAAAAATAGAGGCATTTATGGTTGGATTTTTTTTTCTGGACAGTCCATGCACACACACACACACAAATATACTGGGGTGCCAAAAAAAGGTACACACATTTTAAGCGATGTTGTGTATATTTTAAACACCTCTTGTAATTGCAGAAGTCAAATGTGACTTGTATTCATCTTTTGTTATGGATATATATTGAGTATTACAATTTTAATACATTTATTTCCTTTCTTAAAATGGCATAAAAGTGTCTATAACTTTTGATCCTGGCACCCCACCGTGGGAGTTAATCCCAGGAAAAGACCTCCTAGGCATCCCTCCCTTCTTAGAAATAGTCACGTTCGTTCCCACAGGAGTCTTTCCCCTGTTGTTCCTCTGCTTGGAAGCCTGCTTTCCCAGACTTGCTCCTGGTTGGCCGTCTATTCAAGTCTCATCACAAATGTCACCATCTTTGAGTGCTTGTCCATAGTCACCTGTCTGAACTTGCTCTCCAGGCACACGGCAGGGATGCACACCTTAGCTGAGGGGATATACGTGCATTCATGAAACCACCATCTGGCCTACTCAGGAAGGGGTGTTATTTGACTCAAGGCAGAATCCAGGAGGCTGCTTCTGCAAAGCAACAGTTCTTGCTGGCTTTCGAGACTCCAAGGGGAGTCTTTGTGGGAGGTCTGGCCAGCCGCGGGCCTTCCTGACTGACACGCCTCCAGCAGAACGGCTGCCTTTCACATGCAGGTGCTGCACGGCAGGCCCTCTCACCTCCCTCAAACCCGTTTCATTCCTGGCTTCTAAAACAAAGAAGAGGTAAATGAGAGACTCTGTGAAAATAACACCTAGGCCCTACTTAATTAAGATGAATAATTTAACACTCTCAAGACAGACAATGGAAACATTAAGAGTTTCCACCAAAACAGAACCTTGGCCAGATGGGCGGGGGCACCAGAAGTCTCCACAAACATTCTGGATGGGGGTTGCTTCTCATAAAGCCCAGGGGTAGGGAGAAGATGGGAGAAAGTGAAACCTAGATCCCTATCGAGCTCCACAAACATGGGCTAGGTTGTTGGACCGGGGAACTCCTAACTTTTTCCTTATAGTAAAATAAAGCGTTTACTGGAGAAGAGTCAAAAAAAAAAAAAAAAATCAAAACCTTGCATAATCCTACCATCCAGAAAGGCAAGATTTTTGCAGTGTCTCCTTGTAGCATTTTTTCTTAGCATAAATATATTTTTAAAAATTAAAATGGGGAGTTCCCTGATGGTGTAGCGGCTAAGGCTTCGGCGCTGGCGCTGTCGGCGCTGCGGCCTGGGTTCGATTCCCAGTCAGGGAGCTACCCACATACCAAAAAGCAAAAAAATAAATAAATAAATAAATAAAAAATGTAATTATACTACATATTGCTTATAAACTGCTTTTTTCACTTAGCAATAT
>PVJL010013490.1:0-32325 GCA_004026885.1 Lyroderma lyra
CGGGCTCACGTGGCTGAGCGTGGCTCGGGGAGGTGCACACGGGCTCACGTGGCTGAGCGTGGCTCGGGGAGGTGCACACGGGCTCACGTGGCTGCGTGTGGCTCGGGGAGGTGCACACGGGCTCACGTGGCAAACTGTGCGTGGCTCGGGGAGGTGCACACGGGCTCACGTGGCAAACTGCGCGTGGCTCGGGGAGGTGCACACGGGCTCACGGGAGGGGATGCACCCACCAATTCACCTGGGGAGACACGCACAAAGGTTCTCATAAACCCTGCACCTGGTCCACGTGGAGAGATGCACCCAGAGGCTCACCTGGGGGAGCACACACAGGCTCACGTGAGGAGACGCACATGACCTGTCGTGCAACGATGCACACAGCCCTTGGGGACGTAGAGCCCTGGTCACCTCACTCCCCGCCCCCATGTACAGAGAAGACTGCCCTGGGAAGCCTCAAGGCTGGCCCCGCCCACCCGGCCACTTCAGGTCACACCTGCGACTAGAGCCCAGGATCCATGTGACCAGATGTGATTTTTTTTTCCTCTGTCTTTAATTTTAAAAGAAACTAAAGCAAATTTGCCCGTAAGTCATTTCCGGCTCTGCACAAGCAGGAGGGGCACCGAGGACAAGTCCTGCAGCCTTGGGGGCGGCTCTCCCGAGGCCGCCGGCGGCTCCGGGCCGAGTGGCAGAGCTCCTCACGCGGGCGGACGTGTTCGCAAAGGTCCCTGGGGGCCGGGCACCTCGGCGCTGCCACGCTTATGCCGCGGGAGGCTTGGCACCTGTTCACGCCGCTCCGGGGAGCCCAGCCCCGGCCCCCACCCACAGTAGGGGCCCCTCACGCTCAGCCCCTGCTCCTCCCGCCGTCTCTTCTTGGTGTGGCCGTGAGGGGCCGTCGTGTTGTTCACACCCGTTTACCGCCGTCCCTCTCGAAGGTCGGCTGAGTGCGGGTTGGAGCCGGCCCTGTGGGTGTGTGGGTCTGCTTCAGCGCCTGGCACAGGGTCTTACACAGAGTGGTCAATGCAGCTCGAATAAAGTAACGACCACCAAACCCGACCGAATGCACGCATTATTCGCTTTCCAAAGGCCACATTGAAGCATTTGTGATGCTACGTTTGTTTTTATTAATTTTCTGGTAGGTTCTCAGAAAACAACTTGCGTCCCTGTAACTCACTATTGTTCCTGAAACCGTGGTCACAAGGAGGCATGAATGACTATTGAGGATTAAGGACGAGGAAACACAGGAACTTCTCTCTGTGGTCTAACTTCCCTGACCTTGACTTCCCAGAGGCCGCTGGCCGGGCCCAAGGGCAAGGCGGGGGCCGCTCGGCAGAGCCCTCAGGGACAGGCAGAGCCCTCAGGGACAGGCAGAGCCCTTAGGGACAGGCAGCTACACACCGCGGAGGGCGTGAGCGGTCACAGCTCCTACCTAGGGCACATTTGTGAATGATTCCAAAGTGATGGGAAAGGACGCTACACCACAGTCTCCCATTTTCCTGACAAGCCGTCATGGAAACCAACACAGTCACTGCGATGGTCTCTGAGGTCACGCCGTGCTTGGGAAGTTGTGTCAAAACCGGAGCGAGCTGGGACCTCAGATGGTGGAGGAGATGCCGAGGAGCGTCTTCCCGTGTTTACTTTACGCTGCGTAGCTTCCCTGGTGAGGCCTCAGTAACGTCCAGCGGGCTGCAGGCAGGGTCCCTGCCAGGGCTGCCGGGTCGGCAGTGAGCACCCTGAGGGAGAAGCCAGCTCACCAGGGAGGACACGTGACAAGTGCTTTGTTCACATCAGCCTGAGTGAAGGGTCTGGAATTGGTCACCTGGGCAGGTCTCATTACCCAGGAGGTAACATGTATGTTGCACGGGCCCTTCTGACAGACTGGTCACTGCCGCCCTCTGCAAACTGCTTATCCTGTAACAGCCAATAAGCAGCAGGATCATCTCTGTGGGTGTCCAAGCATGGCGCAGGGTGATAAGCAAATATCCAGATACCCGACATCTATAAAAAGCGGAAGCCCAGTCGTCACGTCACGAGACCTAGGCGTTGAAACGGGAAGTTCCAAACCATAGTGACTTCTGTGGTAGGTAGTCTTTGTACCTGAGCCTGTGGTGTCCACGCGCACCTCCTTCCCCAACACACGCGTGCACACACGCACACATATGCACGTGCACGCGCGCACACACACACATGCACGCACCCATATGCACACACGCACACACGTGCACATGCACGCACATGCACACGTGCACACACACACTCCCGCACGCACACACGTATGCACACACGCACACATGCTCGCATGCGCACACACACTCACCCACACACACGCACGCACCCACAGGCGTGCACACACACACATGCACACACTCACACGCACACAAACGCACACGCACGTGCGCACACACCGTCCTCACTCTAAAAAGCCCAGGCTGACAAAAGCCTCTTTAATAATGCAGCGCAGAGGCGAGGGCTACAAGTTACCGTTATTCTGCCCAAACTCAAGTGACGGGAAAGCGGTTCCCAGCCCTCCCCCCCCCCATCCTTGAGATGCTAAAACTTGATTTGCAATTAGTCTGGTGCCCCATGGAACAGCACTGTGGCAAAAGCAGTGATGCCACTGTCAAAGCCACAAGTAGTGCCCTTATGTAAGACCCTCTGAATGCAGAACAAAAGGCACATTGGAAACAACCCGCCAGCGAACGACACTACCTTCCTGGGTGGCTGAGCCTGAATTTAATGAAACGAGGTGAGGCATGGGCTTGTAGCCTCTAAAGGGTTTGGAATGTACTCCGTCATTCTCTTCGGAATAGCCTGGGTTTGCATCACTAATTAACACAAGTTCCTGGTGAAGGGGGTTGTGTGTGTGAGAGAGAGAGAGACCATAGCAAGCAGACGTCTACACCAAAGCCCACGCTAGCGGGGACTGCCTTTCTCTGGTGAGAAAGGCCATTGCATCTCAGCACCCACGTGCAGGGTCTGGACGTGAGCGCCTGCACTAGGAGGCCGCTCTAGGGATTAGCACGGCCACGATTCCGTGAGGATTACCTCCTTCCCACCTCTGCCAGCCCCTGCATGCAGAGTTAGCTAATGGGGCTCCCCAGAGAATAATCCAGAAGCTAGAGGCCCAATCATCAAGACATAAAATCAAATGCAAGAAGAAAGACTTAATTACCTTTAAAAGCGTTATGAAGCCAGCTAGGAATGCTCAGGACGTTTATACAAGCCTATTGAGGGCTGTCTTTGCTCATGAAAAGTTAATTCCAAATGGTGTTGATGGGAACTCTCTCCAAACCCTTCAAAACACAGATTCTTGACACATAGGAATGAGGGTCAACAAAGAATCAATACGCAGTTCTCTGGTGAGGTGGGAGCAAACTCCAGGGAAGACAACAGTTAACATGTTAAGAAAAGTGTCAGCTTAAATTTGAATTTGTAGAGCACCTTGTAAATTGTTTGCACAGATGTGACATTATTTACATGATAATTTCATGCTTCTCAGCACGCAGAGGAAAATAAGACTTGTTAGATGACATAATGGGATCATTAATTCTATTAATGGATCAAGAGTTGTTTCTAGACTTCTGCTGTTGCTTCGTCATCTTGATATAATTGGAAATATTGTTACATCTGCATTTCATCACCTACTGGGAAAGACAAGTCAGAAAAAAGGAGTTTGCATGCTCGCCTAGAAAAAGAACGTTTACTGGTGTCAGAAATGTTCGAGGCGCTTAGGCTCGTTTATATGGACTCACCCTTTAGCGAAAGGATTAAAAATGTGTTTAGGACTAAACAGTTTTCCCGCCACTGGAAGAACAGAGTAAGAGCTTTGTCGACAGTCCTTACTTCAGAGAGCAACCACGAAGAAGCATGCATCAGCCACAAAACCACAAAGCCCCCTGAACTTCATGTCGCTACTGTGGCCTCAAACTCATCTGAGTCAGCTCCATTTCAGTGGCAATGCTCTGGAGGTCAAAAATATTAAAAAATAAGGATAAAAACACGGGAGGAGCTCTCGCCCCTGTGCACTGACATTGTGTCGCTTACTTGGCCATGTGTACAGCGAACTCTCCACACTGGGAGAGAGGAGGAGGCCAGGGGGTAGATTCAGATTCAAGAGATTCGAGACGCGCCCTTCACCCTGAAAACCAGTCCACGTCGTCAGTCTGTAAACAGAATTAGACCTCCACCAAGGGTGAGCCCGATGCAAAAGTGCCCGAGCAGACTCAAATTAAATGCCTGTGAAAAACGGTTCCCGCACGTCAGCCTCTGTCTGCTGCGGCCTTCTCTGCCTTTTCCATCTGTCTCTCTGTTCACTTAGAGCCGAGCAGCACGCTTCCTGTCACTGCAGGCACACTCGCCCAGCCGCGGGTGGCTGTGTGCTGCTGTCCTTGTTACCCACGGAGCTACATGGGCGAAAGAAATTGCTTATTGATTTTCCTTTCTGCGGAATGGTGTCTTGGCGATGGTTTCTTGGACCAGGTCAGTAATGCATGCAGGGCCAGCTCTGGGGACATGGACAGTATGCCGTGCTGGACAGTGCGCCCACCCGTCAGCCCTGCGAGGCAGCTGCCCCTCCCCGTGCCGGACAGTGCGCCCACCCGTCAGCCCTGCGAGGCAGCTGCCCCTCCCCGTGCCGGACAGTGCGCCCACCCGTCAGCCCTGCGAGGCAGCTGCCCCTCCCCGTGCCGGACAGTGCGCTCACCCGTCAGCCCTGCGAGGCAGCTGCCCCTCCCCGTGCCGGACAGTGCGCCCACCCGTCAGCCCTGCGAGGCAGCTGCCCCTCCCCGTGCCGGACAGTGCGCTCCCCCGTCAGCCCTGTGAGGCAGCTGCCCCTCCCCGTGCCGGACAGTGCGCCCACCCGTCAGCCCTGCGAGGCAGCTGCCCCTCCCCGTGCCGGACAGTGCGCTCCCCCGTCAGCCCTGTGAGGCAGCTGCCCCTCGCCATGCCGGACAGTGCGCTCACCCGTCAGCCCTGCGAGGCAGCTGCCCCTCCCCATGCCGGACAGTGCGCTCCCCCGTCAGCCCTGTGAGGCAGCTGCCCCTCGCCATGCCGGACAGTGTGCCCACCCGTCAGCCCTGCGAGGCAGCTGCCCCTCCCCGTGCCGGACAGTGCGCTCCCCCGTCAGCCCTGCGAGGCAGCTGCCCCTCCCCGGATCAACAGCTCCTCCTAGCTCTTTCAATAAGACAAAGAAAAGGGGGAAAAACTATGTACTTCAGAAATTGGAAGAATGAACAAAACATGACATTTTTGCCATCTGAGCGTTTTGTTGTACTCCTTGATGCTAGGAGATTTGGGATGGCTCGTCCGGAAAAGCGGGTACAGTTTGAATGTGCAGAGAGAACAGGAATGGGCAAAGGGATATAGTTGGGTCAGGGCCCAGCCCATGGGGTGGGCCTGCCCTGGGTGCCATCGTAGGATATACCACCGGGAAGGTGGGATGAGGGTGGGCGAGTCCATCACGGTGGGCCGAGGAGCGTGTGCTTTATCCAAGGGTTGGCAAATGGTGGCCCACGTGTCAAGTCTGGCCCACTGCCTGTTTTTTTAAATAAGTTTTTATTAGATCAGAGCGTTCCACCTGAGACCAAGGGGGTCCAGGTAGTGGCCCAGGTAGTGGCCGAGGTGCCCTGTGTCTGTAGGGATGAAAGCTCCATATGTGGGGGAAACTGAGTCAGACAACGGCTCACACCCACTGGCCCCAGGCACCCCAGGGAACGTTCTGTCCTTTCTCCCTCGTCCTCTGTCTCAGCGCTCCTGCTATGATCCCACGGCCTCCGCAGCTGAGCCTCATCCTTGTCATTACGAGAAACCCTCTTCCCGACACTGAGGTGCTCCTGGGACCCCTGCTTCCCACCATCAGCTCAGAGCAGAAAGTTTGGGAGGGTCAGTTGGTGGTACCAGTTTCTCTTTAATGGTTGTAATAAAAGCTAGTTTATACCTCTTTTTCAAAACAATCATTTTGTTCAAGATAATCTGGTCTGTGTAAGAGATACAGTAATCTTGGAAAAGCCGTCTTCCCCACCTCCCTACACCACTAATAACTGAACTCGTGCTGCAGCTTTTTGAGAACTAAACAAGCACCCGGTGCACATCAGGTCACGCTCAGTTCTAGCTAAGGAAGAAAGCTAGTTAAGAGGACACTAGAAGCTGGAGTGAGCCGTGAGCACATCTAAGAGGGACGATCACAGAATACTTGTAATTAGGACATTCTCTGAAGACTTCACATAAGGCCAAGTGCACAGCAGAGTTCTTTCCTGTTTTCTCCCGGGTTTTGCTCCTTGGAAAACCCAAACCTGTGGACGAGGATGAGCAGCTGTGTTCTCGGCAATCACGTCGAAACCAGCCCTGGCCAGCCTGAGGCCATCAAGAGTCTGAAAGGCAGGTCTGCTGTGAGGACTCACTGGGCTTTTACTGTAAGATATTTGTGGTGAATTACCACAGAGCATTTTAACCACAATCTCTATACAGCACATTGGGAAGGACAAAGGCACCAAATTGCATCCTAGACTTTTATTTATTCTACAAAGTTGCTATAAAGTAATTAATGTTAAATTCCAATTTAAACAATAAGATCAGCTTTTATCATCTGAGGACCTGCTGATCGCTTGTTCTGCTCACCATATGATGATTTATGTGTGAGGGTCAGAGAATGAATTCAGTGCCACCTAGTGGTAATGTGTCTTAATTGCAGGGCCAGTGTTTTGAAAAATGGTTACATTTGAATGACGAAACATGGGGTGTAACAGACACCATGACATTAAGCAATGTACACCTGACATCTGTGGTGGGAGAGCAGTGATCAAACACCCATCGCTGCCTTTTGAAAGAGCCTGCCTAGAGCTCAGTGCTGAACTAAGTCACCACCTAGATCATTTGGCTTTATTAATATGCAAATTCAGATTACTCTAACCAACTTACTAAATGCCATTGGAAAAAGAAGCATGTGGTACAATCAGGGGCTGTTATTTCAACATGAATGGCTTTTCTCCTATCTAGAGTGACAGTAACAGTTTCCTCAGAGAGTTCAGCACCCAATGTGGGCTGGAAACCACACCCACTTGAGTTCTCCGAAATTGGTTTAAGAAACTGATTGGCCCACCCTTCCCTAGTTCCTCCTGGATCTCTCCATCCTGGCAATTTTGGTCATGCAAAACCTCCAAAAGGTATCATGCCAAGTGGCTGATCCAACTCTACATTGTAGACATCAAGATCCAATTCAACCCCACTTCTTCATATTATCTTCCTTTCTCTCTCAGAACTACAGCAGTTTCTACCCATCAGGCCATCAGGTTGGCAAAAATGAAAAGAAAGCCCCGCCTATAGCAGTCACTTCCACCCCCTTAAGCTTCCATAATATTACACATCGACTTCCTTCATCCCACCTACCACACACTGTGGTTCTCCTACCATATTGTGTGTTTGCTCGTTTACTGGTGTCTCTCCCAGGAGAACAGCTGCCTCCTGAGGACAGGGACCTTGCATGCTCTGCTCACTACCACACACACCTAACTCCTCGAGTGAACATTTGATGTTGAGAAGGTGTTAGTCTCTTCTACACCTGCTGGTGAAATTGTGAAAGTTTTTTAGAGGACAATTTAGTAATATGAATCAAACTTCATCACTCAAATAAACATAATAGTGACATATAAGAAATAACTCAAATGTTTTTCAAGAAATGGAAATAAAGTATGCATAGCATACGATAATATGCTATGCAGCCATCAGAAATGATGATGTGCATCTATATTTACTGACAAAGTGTTCATGAATGTATTTAAACTAAGAATCTAAAAGCAAAAAACAAAACCAGGGTGCACAATATGTATAATGATTAATTTTATGTGTCAACCTGACTGAGCCAGAAGGTGCCCAAATACTTGGAGTTTCTATGAGAGTGTTTTGATTTTTGGATGAGAATAAGATTTAAATCAATAGACTGCAGAGAGCAGAGTGCACTTCCTAAGGTGGGCCTCCTCCAATCAGTTGAAGACACGAGCAGCACCCAGAGGCTGACCCTGCCCTAGTAGGAAGAAATTCTTCCTGCTGGACTGCCTTCAAAGTGAGACACTGGCTTGTTTTCTTGCCTTCAGACTCAAACTGAACCATCTGCTCATTTGGGGTCATGAGCTTACCAGTCTGTGGCCGGAGCCTACATTAGTTCCCCTGATTCTCAGGCATGTGGAAGCTCATTGAAACTGAACCACCAGCTCTCCTGGGTCTCCAGGAGAGACCAACTGGAAAGACCAGCTTAACAATGCACTCTGCAGACTGTAGGACATCAATAGATAGATAGATACACACATAGATATCCTATTGGTTCTATTTCTCCAGAGAACCCCAACACAGCATGCATAGTAGGCTCTTACTTTGTTAAAATATCACCACTGTGTAGATTTAGTCATGGTGGCTTGGCTGAGGTATGTACCCAATTGGTTCGTGCCTCCCTGTATCCATGCCCTTGGACAGTCCCCTTCATAGTGACTCTAGACTCGGCTACTTAACTTGATTTTTACTGGAGAGACAATAGCAAATGTGATTGGAGCAACAACTTGGGAAGTGCTTGCATCTTGCAGCTGGCCTTTCTGCTGCTCCTGAAACCGGAGATCACTGTACAACCCTGCCCCAGGCAGGCTGCTGGTGTGAAGTGGAGCCAGTGAGAGAAGGCCTCGGATGTCCCACCTGTTCAGTCAAGGCCAGTCCACCTGCTGACTGCAGGCCAACAAGAAGCCAAAAGTGTACAAACATGAAAGAGGCCAACCTCTTCTAACTTCTTGGAATTTAACTTTTAGGTAGGCTGCCAGACGTACTGTTTTAAATGGGACAGGAAACCATGCTACTGTCCCATTTCAAATGGTGCCTGTGGTCAGCCTATGGACACCTTGAATTCAGCCCAGTGAGACTAGGCTGACCAGACGTACCATTGGAAATGGGACAGTCTTGTTGTTTTCTGTCCCATTTTAAGCAGCACGTCTGGTCAGCCTACTTTTAGACGATATGGCCAAGAGGCATAAATCATCCACCTTCAACCAAGTTAATAAAGAAATAGGCAGAAAGTAGACATCATGCAGGGTGCTTCGATTTCCCAAAAAGACTCCATTGAGAGTTTTAAGGGAGAGGTGAGACAGAACAAAATAGTAGATGATAAAAACAAGGCAAACACTAGAGGAGAAACTGAAGTGAGACTACCATGGCCTTCAACTTCAAGAGGGCCGCGGGCTCCTTGGAGAAGTGCTGTCACACGTCATAAAGTTAAGTGGCTCTGACAAGGATGTGACTGGCGAGCTCTACAACCTGCCCACAGCACTGACGTGGGAGCTGAGAGGTAGAACGCGGAGCTGTGTGACCAGGTTTGAAAGGACACGGAGCATCTGAGTAATTGGGCCAGCAGATGGCAAATGCAGTTCGTGGTGGGAGAAGGCTGGGAAATCATTAGTCTGGGAGAGAGGGGCTGATCTAGTAGTGACAATCTGCTGTTTATGTAGCATTATTACTGGGTACCTCTCACCAAGAGGTTCCCATAATGCCTCTGGGTGGTCGTGCACGGTCATGCTAAGATGTTAGCAACATGGAAGGAGCATTCTCGGGGGGCAAATGTAAGCCACAGGGCTGGGGCCCAGAGGAGAGGAAGGCAGTGTTCCCAGGGGAAGAGAGGACACCCCCCTAGGTGACTCCCCACATAGAACATCTTTTGGACACTCATTAGAGAGGACTACGCCTGCAGAATGCATACTCGATTTTGAATGATGACTCATGAAGCCTTAGAGTGTTATTTCCTTGGAGTAAGATTAAATGTCCATACACCAGATTTTGAAGTTTTTCTCAAAATAAAGGTGAGTCTAGCTTTATCTTCCTAAAATGATGAAAACACACACACACACGAAAAAAAAAAAAAACAAACACACCACGAAAACAGTTCAATTACCCCACTGGAACTTCTCAAAGTTTTGTAGGTAATGCCTAGGACTGCACGGGTAGGTGCTTCGGTGAGTGGTGGCCCCGGGGAGCATTGCTGTTTAACTGGCCTCACTCCTGTCCCTCCAGAAGAAACTCCTCCTGTCGTCTCCCATCCTCCTAGGTCTTAGTCCAGTAGATGTTGGATGCAAATGCTTAGACTCCAGTACAGTGAAGAACGGACCATCAAGCCCTGCTCCTGACCCCTGCAGCCACCTCACGTAAATAAACACGAGCCTCTGGAACATTTTGAGAGCTTGAGTTTCCTAGTTTCCAAAAAGCGTACTGCTATCACCTACAGATCAGGTGTGGTAACTCACACAGTGTGCATTGGGCATGGATGGGTGCTTCTACGGGATGGTCCAACAACCAGAAGCTCGGAGCACAGAGACAATGGGACTTGCCTTGCCCAGCACTTGAATTCCAAATTCCCAAAGCTCAGCGGTTGAAAACTCAGCATGTCTTGTTTCTGTAACTAGAGTAACTGTTCACACTAATCATCTCTCCCAAGGAGAGGAGCAGGGAGTCCAGTTGAGTCTGCAAGTCAGAGGCTGCAAGGATGAGGACAGACCTAGGAGCCCAAGCACGTGGAGGACAGTGTGAGTGACAAAGGCTTGGAGGACTGTGAGACTTGCTTCCACTTCCCTGGAGCTTCTTGCTACTTGAGGCTCAGATCCAGGTGGGACTTGGGCCCACCTCATAGTGCAGCTCCCAGAAAAGACCACGAAGCGTTGGTGTTTAGACGACCTTAGTCTGCATCACGTGGACCCAGGGTCATGTACCATGAACCCACCTGAGCCGTGTCTCAGCTGCATTCAGACGCTGTGACATTCGGCTCCACATGGACACATGGGTGTCTGATCAGTGGGGTGACCTGCTGGGTAAGCCCACTCAAACCAGGTCATTTCAAGAGTGCTTCATGGAATTGTGGGTATTTTTATTAAAATCGGGGAATTTAAAATGCTTTAAAGTGCGTTTATGCATAAGAGATTCGACTTAATCAGTTTGTACTCTCGGACAGCACTGCCCAGTGGAAATACAAGGTGAGGCGCACAGATAACTTTAGGACTCACATTTTAAACAAGTGAAAAGAAACTGGTGAAATTCATTTCGATCACATGTCTTGTTAGCCCAACATATCCAAAATATTATCATTACAACGTGTAATCAGCGGAGTAAAACATTACGGACGTATTTCATACTCTTCTTCTGACTGAGTCTGTGACATCCAGCGTGTGTTTGCCATGATCCCCACCAGCCCCATTGCACGTGCTCGCCGGCCACACGTGGCCACCGGCTCCCACGCTGATCCGAACAGCTCCGGAACCTAAACTGGGCCGTGATGCCCCGGAAGGAGACATCAGGGGGTCTGTCTTCAATGCCCCGAGGGACCTGAGGCCCTTCCTTGTCTGAATCACGATGCTTCCTGCTGGTGGTAATTTCTCAACAGGAAAACGATCTCTTCACAGCGTCGGTGTCTTTTCGACAACTGCTCACAAAGAACGCCCTTCTCCGGGTCCCTAAGCCACCCCTTTCTTCCCACGTGCAGCACCTTTTCCTCTGACTGGCCGTCCCCACACCCGTCTCGCACCCTGAACGGGCACCGCCGGGTGCCTCGCACATCGAGTTCTCACAACCGAACACCCATGCATGGAACCATGGTGGCGCGTGGCTGCAAACCACCCCGCGGCTGCGCTCAGTTGCCCCCGCCCCAGACCTGCCTGCCTTTATCTACTTCCTGGGACCTAATAAGATTTTTTTTACATGGCCTTTTCTCCTAAAAAGTCTCAGAGTGTGTTACCCAAGGAGTACTCCACTAGGAGAAATCCCAAATGCTGGGACAGTAGACTCTCAGGTACCCAACACCCATGGGGATTGGCAGATGCCAGATAACTGTAAGTCAACTCTCTGTTCACCAGAATTCAAGCAACCAGCACTCCCAAGATTCAGAAAAAACAAAACAATTTGCCGGTTGCTGGAGAATGCCAATTGCTTGGGTTCCGGTAACAGAGAGTCTACTGTATCTTGCAAAAATGAGCACCCACGGTGGGCACAGGTCTCTTGGAGTAGTTTGAATTGCAGACATTGGGCTTGCAGCCCCTCCACAGATCCTCTGACAGAGGGCAGTTTTATAATGTTCTACGCTGGACCAGAACCTGATAACCAGGAGGCACTTACCCAGGTGTCCAACGCTAGAAGGTGGTAGCCTCCGGTTCTGCCCAGGCACATCTCCTCCCTGCTCTTGGCACCAGGTGATGCCAGCGAGTCAACGTTGCTAAGTGTTGCTTTTAGAAAGTAAGATGCACAGGGTAGGTCTCAGCGTGATTTAAGCAAAGTGCCAAGTTCAGCGTTTTTAAAATCTACTCACCATAGGGCAGGAGGGGAAAAGGTATCTGAACAACCTGTGAATCTAAATGCCTTCTAATTATGGTGTTGACTGTAGCTTTCCTCTGCTCAGTTTCCTTGCTAAACCCCCACACGCTAAAAAAAGAATGTGCACATTAGAAGGCACGTGCATCCTGCAAGTCCCCCCGGGCACGGGAACTGGGGGACGAGAAGTGCAGATTCTTTTAAGACATTATTTAAGTTTCTCCTCAACTGTCCACAGCGCATATTGATTTTCTGTCACAGCTCTCTGTCTGCGGGGCTGGAACTCTCCATTGATCCACAGAGAGCATTTTCAGTGCATCAAAGAGGTGCAGGAGGTGAGACTCGGAGGGAACGATGGAAACCACACTTTTAGGGCTAGACACAGCTCAGCAGTATAAAAATCACATCGAATATTAAACTAAACTCCAGATTTTTTTTTAACGTTCTAAAATCTGTTGGCATGTGAGACTCAATGGGACACACACACGCTCACAAAGGGAAAATATGATTACCTCTTCTGATGGAAAAATTCTCCCTAGCAGAACAGAAATGAGGTGGAGGGCATGACGGGCTGAATTCTGCATCTGGCTTCTCAGGGAGGACTTCCAGTTGTAAAGCACAAGTGTCCAGGCCTCGAAGTTCCATCAGTCAAGATGTGATGTTAATAGGTCAAGGTCACAAGTCCCTCCAAGGACACACGCTGCTGAGCTCTACCCCATTGTCAAAGGCTATCCCACAAACTCTGGGGTGGCTGACTTCAAACTGCTCTGGAGACGGCGCTGCCCACCTCACGGCCAGAATGCCAGCTGCCCGTGGAAATCCTAGACGCAGGCTCACGTGTTAGTCAGCCTGGGCCACCAGGACAAAATACCAAACACTGGGTGTCTTAAACAGCAGACATTTATTTCGCACAGTTCTGGAGATTAGGGTGCCATCACAGCGGGGTTCCGACCATGAGAGCTCGCTTCCTGGCTTGAAGACGGCCGTCTTCTCACGGAGGGTTCACGCGGCCTTTCCTGGGAGCGTGCACACAGAGAGAAAGGTCTCAGGTGTCTCTTCCTCTTCTTGTAAAACCCCAATCCCATCTATTAGGACCCCACCCTTTGACCTTATTAAACTTCAATGACTTCCTAAAATCCCTGGTTAGGGATTCGACATTTCAGATGGTGAAGGGGACACAATTTAATCTGTGGTATTTACCTTCCTTGCACAGCCGGCCCTCTTCATACCCCCTAAGCCAGTGGTTCTCAACCTTCCTAATGCCGCGACCCTTTAATACAGATCCTCCTGTTGTGGTGACCCCCAACCATAAAATTATTGGTAGCTGCTCTCTACACATGTGTGACTGGTCCGCATAAGTACATGTCCACATAAATATGTGTTTTCCAATGGTCTTAGGCGACCCCTGTGAAAGGGTCGTTCGACCCCCAAAGGGATCGCAACCCACAGGTTGAGAACCGCTGCTCTAAGCAGACACAGTCTCCAAATTAAAAAAAGAAACAGTATAGACACTCCTTACCCAAACATTTTTCAGGATACTAATACAGCTGAACACATCAATGAGCAACGAAAAGCTAATCCACTCGCACACAAGCGGACCACCAACCCAACTCGTGAAGGCCATGAAGACACAAAGCAAGGCCAAAGAAGGACCATCATGAATCTGAAAATGTGAGTTTTCAATATAGTTCCTGGTACTAAACAGACCCTCAATGGTGAGGAAATGACAATTTTCTGATAACAGAAGGAGACGAATATGAATTAAAATCAAAGCCTCATTCATCAATACTTATTCAAGGCTACAAATGACCTAAACTGACTTCCCTTTTAAAATCAGGATTTCAGAATATGAAACTGTGGCATTTCAAACACAGATAATTTATGCATATTTCATGAAATGCATTGGTTCTTGTAAAAGAATTCAGTTTAATATATATCCAGTTTAATTAAAATTTATAAATGGTTGTGGACTAAACTAAGTGTATCTTAATTAAATCTGAACATGGTTCACAGATGTTAAGGTCGACCCCAATTTTAATAAAGGAAAAGGAAACAGAATCATTAGAGACTTGGCTGAGTAATTTCGGTCAGATGGAAAGCAAGATGAATGAGAGGCCGAGACAGACCCTTCTCCTCAGGGTTGAAAAGCAAATGACCCACTAGTGGGAACATACACAAAGATGGGGTGGCCTGCCCAGCGAGCTACTGGAATGCAAATAGGGAAGTAATGGATGGACACCCCAATCAGTCATAAGTAACAAGCTTACACCCAAAAATTCATGGACACAGACAATCATTTAGGGGTCACCAGAGGATAAGGAGGGAGGGAGATGGAGGAGGAGGGAGAGGGAGTCAAGTCCATGGTGATGGAAGGAGAGCTGACGCTGGGTGGTGAGCACACAGTGCAGCACACAGACGATGTGCTATAGGACTGTACACCTGGAACCCACATAACTTTTGCTAACCAATGTCACCCCAATAAATTTAACAATAAAAAAACAGACTTACACCTGATAAGGAAGGAGGAGGTGCATACTCTGACAGCTCATGCATCTTGGAAGGTCCCAGTCAGTTCGCTCGCATTCAAACTAATCATACAGGAGACAGAGCAGACTTAGCAAGCCCGCCGCTGTAGACGGGGGGTCCACGTGACTGCGGTTACCAGGTAGAAAACAGAGCACCGGTCAGTTAGAATTGCAGTTGAACAAGGAATAATTCTCTGCTGTGAGAAGCTCCCTCCCCTGCAACCCACATCTTGCTGTTTCTTCTTTTCTAAATTTGGCGATCCTTTGCATAAACAGCCTCAAGCCTGCAACACAAGGCTTACCAGGAAGCTTCCGGTAAGTCCAATACAAACCAAAGTGTTTGTTGAACAACCATCGAGAGCTGACGGAAGTCTGAAATGGTAGCTGCACACCTGAATTATGCTGTCTCCAGCCCTTGGAGGGGGAGGGGGGTGGCCTGCATGGCAACATTAGGGTTATTCCTATCCACCTGGCTGGGAGCCCTTCTTTTTAATGCATCCCCCTCGGAGCAGACCAGACCGGAGGAATGTCAGTCAGAGGGAACTATGGTGGTCAGAAAATCAATCTGGACACATTTATTTCCGTCTTCTTCTAGAAACAGAACTGCTCTGTTGATCGTATATGAAAAGGCAGCTCTACCACATCTCTGATCTGCAGCAGACACCTGGGCAGAGGAAGCAACTGAGGCTCTGGGGAGAGAAGCGGCTTTCCCAAGGTGTAGCTGGGTCTTCCTGGCCCAGCTAAGACTGCGGCTCTACTATTACAACTTATCCTTCCACAAGTTCTCAGTATATAATAAGGGCTATAAGCGCTACTGACACTCTTCTAATTTGGATTAAAACACGTTCATTCACTCACTAATTCACTCAACAATATTGATTCATTATCAACCGTGTGCCCAGCACTGTTGTAGATGCCCTGCATGCCTGCTAGACGACTGGCCAGATATTCACCACACCCTTTCCCACCTCTGCTGGGCACAACCAGACTACATTTCCCATCCTGCCTTGCAGGTATGTGGCCATGTGACTGAGCACTAGCCAATGGAATGCGAGCAGGAGTGATGTTGGTTGTTCCCAGGCCAGGTTCACTGAAACCTTGTGAAAGCCTCCACCTCTCTCTCTCTCCCCACTGCTTGCCAGCTAGAGACAGAGGACCCAGCAGAGACGTCCCAGCAGAGGAAGGAGGAGCCACGAAACAAGGCCCTGGAAGGCTTGTGCACTGAACACGCAGAACTGCCACTTGAAGAAAATAATTCTCTACTTTGAGAGATCACTGAGGTGTACGAGTTATTTGTTACGGCCCTTGGAGACCTGATACACAGCCTTGGTGGAATTTATAAGGGAAGTCTGATAGTGGACAAAGATAACTATGATCGCAAATTAATGACAACTTAGTGTTCTACAGAAATGACCAGAAAGCAACTACCAAGAATAACTGGGATGGAGGGGCTGCCTTGACATGTTTGCACTTGGCTAATAATGAGCCATTGATAAGAAGGATGGTGAGGGGAAGAGCAGGTGCTTACGAAGCATCCTCCTGCGGCAGACCCTGAGATAAGCGCTTCGTACGCCTGAACTCATTTACTCTCACAACCACCCTACGAGGTGGGGATTCTTCTTATCTTTGTTCCACACCTGAAGATAAGGAAGCTTGGAGCCAGCACATATGCGACTGGTCGAAGCCTGTGCTAAACCAGTTAAGTCTTCCTAATGTTACCCCTGGGCTGGGGGATGAGCGGTTGGGAGCATTCCAGGTACAGCCGTGGCTGTCAGTCACAGGTGATTTTGCCACCTAAGAAACATCTGATGATGTCTGGAGACGTTTTCATTGTCATAGCTTGGTGTGGGTGGATGCTACCTGGCATCTACGTAGTATAAGCGAGAAACACTGCCGAACATTCTATGATATGTTGGACAGCCTCCCCCCAGCAAAGAATCATCCAGCCCCAAATGTCAATAGTGCTGAGGCTGAGAAACCCAGGGGAGAGAAAAAGTGTGTGCAGTGCCCCTGGGACAGGAGAGCACCAGTGTGGTGCCCTTTGGGTGCTCATCAGGCCAGTAGAACAGGTTAGCAAGGGAGGCGGGGGTGATGAGAGCACCTCATAAGCTACAGTAAGAGTCGGGATTTTACTTTCAATGTAACAGGAAGTAAAATGGACCGCTGATGGCTGCTATAGAAAATAGAATGAAAAGGGGTCAAGCGTGGTAAAGCTGTTACTGTGCATGCGGTGGGCTGACAAGAAGTTTGGAATGAAGAATGATGGTGGAGGTAGAGAAAAGCCGATGGATTAGACTCCACTGCAGAGCTGCAAAGAGCAGGATTACTGATGGGGGTGGGGGCTCAGGAAGCAGGCAGGGTCCGGGGTGATGTTCATGCTCTGGCCTTGGTGGGTGGGGGCGTCATTAACTAACTGTGGAAGTGGGCAGGGAGGTTGCTGGAAGGAGCACTTAGCAATTCTGAGATGCCTGAGAGCCAGTAAACCGGACAGGTCAAGTGGCTGGTCGGATGTGGGAGTCTTGGGATCATGTGAGATATTTTACACGTGAAAGTCACAAGCAAAATCAGATCTCTCGGAGCAGGGAGAAGGAGGATAAAACGTTAGCCCGAGGGCCCTCAGATTTTCAGCACTTAGGACAAAGATGTGGCACCAGCCATGGGAGAAGAGGCAAAGAGACTGGATCAGTGATGTGCTCAGAGCGAGAATGTCTTCCGGAAGAAACATCAGCATCCGTCCTAATGACAGTGAGAAGCTGAATGCCATGGAATAGAAAGGCCAGTGGTGACTCAGAAGAGAGCAGCTCAGAATAAAGGTGGGAGTAAAAGTCAGACGAGGGAGGGCTGAGACGTTAAACACATGGAGAGAGCACAACAGGCCGTGCTTACGAGAGGGGAGGATGTCTGCAGTGACACGGAGCAGAAGGAGAGGGCAGGAGGGGCCGAGGGAGAGTGAAGAGTGTCAGCAAAAGCACCGCCTGCTTGTATGTCAGGAAACCTGACCTCGCAGAGAGAAAGTGACAACGGAAGAGGAAGTGGAAGGACTAGGCCGTGGGGACAGTGGCCTCCGGAAGTGGGAGGACTAGGCCGTGGGGACAGTGGCCTCCGGAAGTGGGAGGACTAGGCCGTGGGGACAGTGGCCTCCGACGGGCGCGGGGGTGGAGAGAGAAGTACCTTCCGTGCAGGTCGGCGTCCGGGCTGGCTGGCGCTGAGTTAAGGCGTCTTCATCTACTCCCTCCCATTTTCACAGCTAACTGACATCTCGACCTGCTGACCCGGTTGCGGAAGGGATAAGACGGGCTTGACTTAAGGCCAGAAAAACTGAGGCGTGAGTTAGTTACCCCAAAGAATGGGGAGCAAATGTCCCAGGAGAAAGAGACAGACGAGGTGGGCAGGGTCAACTATTTCCCGGACGTTTGAGACCACGAGTTCGGAGAGAACGGAACCGGCCAAGCTGCCTGAAATTCCACCGCAGCACGTGACAGTGCGGGCACAGACGTGGACACGCGGGGGCGGTGCGCTTGCAGGTGTGGTCACGCGGTGGGCCCCTCGGGACCAGGCACTCACGGTCCCGGCTGAGCAGGGTGGCGTGCTGACAGCTCACACCTGAGCACCCCCACAGGCCAGACCCGCCGTGTCGGCAGGAGGCCACTGCACTCACGGTCACGGCCGGTCAGTGCAGGGGACAAAGGCCTTTGTGCCTCAGTGAAGAGACAAATGGGGGCAATGACGTGGGTCAGGCCGCGTCCATCGGCGCCGTCACATTTTCGCAGAGGAGAAGGGAATAGGGACAAGTCGGCCACTTTGCTTAGCAGGCTTTGGTTTTTAGAGCGGTGTTAGCCTGGCAGCAAAATTGAACAGAAAGGACAAGGAGTTCCCACTGGCCCCTTGTGCCCTCCCCCGCAAAGCCACCCCCACTATCCCCACCCCTCACCACAGGGGCACATTCGTTATGGCCAATGAACCTACACCGGCAGGTCATCATCACCCCAGTCCCTACTTTACATTGTAGCTCACTCTCAGTGTCGTGCATGCTGTGGGTTTTGATAACTACAATGGCACGTGTCCACCACCGTAATGTCGTACAGAACGGTTCCACCACCCTACAAGGCCTCTGTGAAGTCACCATGTTGAATGGGTGACTATATTTGTTTTCTAGGCTGCCATAACAACGTACAACAAGCTTTCAGGGTTAAAACAATATTTAAAACAAAAATTATTCCCTCATCGTTCCAGAGGCCAGAAGTCCAAACTCAGGGCATTGGGACGGCCACTCTCCCTGGGGTGTCTAGTAGCTGCTGGCTTCCTTGGCATCCCTTGGCTAATAGACCCAATCAATCCCTGCCTGAACCCCCACATCACCATCTCCTCTGTCAGCCTCCTGACACCTGGCATTGAGCCCGGTGAGACTGGGCTGACCAGACCTACCCCTGTAAACAGGACAGGAAACACCGGTGCCGCGCAGTTTAAACTGGTACGGATGGTCGGCCCAGTCTTACTGGGCTGAATGCAAGGTGTCAGGAGGCTGACTACACGCACCAGTTGATAGAGGACAGTTTCGTTTTCTGTCCCCTTTAAAATGAGATGTCTGGTCAGCCTACTTATGAGGCACTTGTCATTGGATTTAGGACCTACCTAGCTACCCCGATAAGCCATCTCAAGAGTCTTAACTTGGTTTCATCTGCAAAGACCCTTTTCCCAGATAAGATCACATTCGCCGGATTCCAAGGATTAGGACACGGACATAACACTTTGGGGGCCACCATTCACCATTACAGTGACCACTGCAGCCACAGTGACTTCCTCTGAGTGGGGGCAGAGCTGGCCTTGTCCACCACGTGGAGGAAAGGTGAGGGCACAGGACGCTGGGCGTGGGAGCGACCAGGGGCCATGCTGGGTCCCCCCCCAAGCAGAGAGCTGGCAGGGAGGGCAGAGGTGGCCCGGAGGCATCTCATTCTGAGTCAGTCCTCGGGAACGAAGATCAGCTCCCTCACAGTCACCCTGGAATGTCATTCTCAGTGATTTGTGCTAAGCATAATTGTCCTAAAATAAGTGAATGACAGGCACACCCCCGGCACAGACAAGCTGCTTCGGTAATTACGTGTCCAGCCATGTCCCTGCGCCGGAGCTGCGACAACGAGGAAGAGAAGGCTGTCGCCGTGGCGAGTAAACTGCCAGCAGGAAGGGCCCCTGCGTGCAGCCAAGTGTCAGAAGATTTTCAAGCCGGAGCTGTCAGCCCGCCCCCTCTCGGGCCAACGCGCTCAGGTGGCTCAGGTGTACGGCGTCCCTCAGCTCCGGGACGGGCGCCGTTCATGTGCTCCTGAAAATCCTTCTCGAAAGGCTATGGCCTCTACCGGCACGAATTACCATCAGGCCGCACCCATCCTCAGTCAGGCTCTTCCCCACGCACCACGGGGCCGGTTTGTGTGGCCCTGGGGGACATGACCCCAGGGAGCACCCCATAAACAGGGTGGTCCCAGTCAGCCCTCAACGCCGTTATCCGAGAGTCTCGTCGGAAATGTTTTGGCAACTTTGCAATGAAAAACTCCATATATGACAGGAAAAGTGGCAGCACCGACCCTCAGAACAGGAATGTGGAAGACTGTTCTCCTGAATTGTGACTGAAGGACACTGTCACGAGGCGGGTGACAGGGGAGGCATCTGTGTGGAGGTGCCCCCAGGACCCCAACAGTACACCGTGCCTGTTCATTTTGTCTCGGGTTTCACCCCAGGAAAGGCTGGGGTCACCCCTAACAGGGTCGCCACCCAAGGGTCCCGGGGGCTCACCTGTCTGGTCCTCGTTGGGTTTCGGTTTCTGCTTGGCTCACCAGGAGAACTGAGAGAAGAAGGAAAGGAAATATTCTTGATGGCGCCGAGCAAAATGAACACGGAGTGGGAGGAGGGTGAGGTAAGTACACATGTGGGTCTGAGAGACGGGAAAGGTGGGCATGGGTGAGCTGCGGGGCCCCCGGAAGTGAGGGGACCCGCACAGACGGCCAGGCCAGGCCCCCACGCCCCGACCTCCCTCCCATCCCTTCTGACAGCCACCGGGGAGAAGGGGGGACTGGGCGGAGTGGCGGCCATCTGTGCGGGCGGGCCTCGGAATTGTGGGGAGGGCCAGGTGACCGGGAGGTGCTGGGGGCAGGCTGGTGCCATCGTCGCTGCCCGAGGATGATGCTAGGGGCTCTGCCACCATCCTCGGGGCTCCGCCTCCATCTGGGGGACGGAGGTGCCTGTGAGCATCCTGGGCCGCTGAAAAGAAAGGCCGAGCACAGGGGCAATGCAGCGAGGGCCGAGCAGAGCTCAGGGCTCGGACCAGCCTCATCCTCCTGCACCGTGGGTGGCTCTCCAAGGGACAGGGATCGATAGAAGGGCGAGGGCCTCGACTCCCCACGGTGCCCACACGCGGGGCTCCCCAAATGCTGACAGCAGAGTCAGCACAGGCCAACTCACTGGACATCCAGTTCCCGGAGATTGGGGCAGAACTTGGGGACAGCCCCATCTGTCCCACCTGAGCCGGTCCCTTGCTCCCTGGACCACTCTCTGCTGTCGTCCCCTCCAGGCCCCCCGCCCACACCCCCACAAAGCACTGCCTCTACCCAGCAGGGGACAGAGCAGTGTGGCTGTGTCTCCGCTTTGCAAACCCACTTTCTGGAGCGTAAATGCCAGACGCCGGGACGCAGGCACTTGGCTGGCTCCTAAGAGTCAAAGATAACGCTCCGAATCGCAAGCGCCATTTCCTTTCCCAAGGGCCCAAGTCTGGCACAGGGAGAGCCCCAGTCGTCACGAGGACTATGATCTCGTCACCAACTCCAAGAAGAATCTAGGAAACTCACGTGGTGAAACGTGATTTCTCCGCTACCCGCCCTACTCCGGTTCACGCCTCCCGCGAGGGACAGACGTCAGCACCCCCGCCCCACGGAAGCCGAGAGAAGGAAGAGCAGGTGCGAGTCGCAGCCCCGTGTGTGTTTAGGGTGCCCGTTACTCGGGTTAGCAAGCCACAGTGCTCCCCCATCGCAGTGGCTGGACGTGCCCACGGGCCCAGGCGTGCACGTGCGTGCACGTGGGCGTGTTCGCCCGGAAAGCCAGGGGCCTCGCCTTTGCGTCGTGATGGCTGGGCCGCAGGATTCTCACGGGCGTGTGGGCTTCCGGCGTGCTCAGGTGTCCTGCCCTGAACGGGTATCGTGATTATTGCTGGAAATACATAACAAATATGCTGTTTTAAAAGCATGAACAATAAATGTAACATCATTAAACGAAAACCTTCATGTGTACTGTGTGTTTTTGAATTACACTTTGGTCACAGCTGAGGAACCCGAGGGACAAGCGTGGAGGGTCAGGGACAAGCCAACTCTTCACCCCTCCTGTCCTGTTGTGGCCGAAGGTCAGGGCACATGGCAGAGAGCACCCAGCACTTGTCAATCTCTCTGGATCTTTCCAGGCAAAATGTTGATTCCTGAAGACACTCTCCTCCATGCCCCAGTTGCAGAGGGTGAGAGGTTCCCAGAATCAGGACACCGTGAGAATCATCACAGGCCCAGAGTGCCCTCCAGCTGTGAACAGAAGATTCCAGAAAACGTGCTCGCCTCACTCACCCTTCAGAGGAGACAGCCTTGGTCAAGTCAGGGCTGGAGTCATCCTGAACACCCCTGCCTGAGAACTGCCTGGTGTGGTCGCTGAACAGTGGCCCTCCAAGGTGTCCCAGGCCATATGAACAGGTCACCGTATATGTCAAAAGACCACTGCAGCTGCAATTAAGGATCTCGAGGTGGGAGATGACCCCAGATTACCCAGGGGGCCTGAGTTTGGAAGCAGATCAGACCCCTCAGCCGGGAGTTCCGGTCTCAGAGCTGGAAAGGCTAAGGGACAGATGGTTCCCTGGGGTTAACCTGGGCAGGCCCAATACAGACTACTGGAACCCCCAGGACTGTAACAGAACAAAGGTGCCGTTTGAAACCACCATGGTTGCTGCGGCCACCAAAGGACAACAAACCACCCGGTCGAAAGACAGAGCGAGGCCGCTCCTGCCTGTGCCCCTGTCCCAGTGGGATGATGACCAGAGTCCTCCTCAAGGAGCTCCTGCTGTCACGGCACTGCAGGGCAGCCCCGAGCTTACGGCCCGGTCATTCGAGCTACACAGCCAGCCCTTGTGCCTGTGGGGGCAGGATCAACAGAAGGGACAGAGCCGGGGACAGATGCTGTCCACCTTTGATTTCACGTGCTTCTGGGGCAGGAATTTTAATGCTGAAATCCCATTGTCGTGACAAAAACTAGCAATTCCTGGCTACTGTCTTCTCCGCCAGAGGCAGCCGACTGAAATTCAATAGGCTGGCATGTCACAGCCCTCGCTGTCCCAAGGACCCATGCGGAGTCACGCTGGGGATCCCCTCGTTTGCACTTTCAGCTTTTCATCTGTACGATCAGGATGAATTATGGCTTCTCTCCGGGGACACCATAAACTCTATTAAATTAAGTCAGTTCACACTGCTATTAGCCCATGCCTGGAGCCCGGCCTGGAGCTCGATGAGGGTTTTAAGCACCTTTGAGCCAGGTGAGAGCGCAGCGCCATTGTTACAGGTGTCCTGAAACCTAAAGATCTGACACGCAGCCGCGTGATGGGTCGGAAGAGAGCACAGCAGGAAGCGAGACCCTGTGGCCGCAGGCTGTAGAATTTACCTCCCCAGCCCCCTCTGCTGCAATGCATCCAGAACGTTCCGCTAAAAGGAAACGCCTTCCAAGTGAACCGGAGCAGAAGCACAGCATGTCACACTGCCCAACGTGACCTCACGTGGACTGACATGAAGGACAGATCTGGACGCCCGGCCAGGTCCCCTGGGGCTGCCCCCAGACTCTCGGGGAAAACTTCGCACGGCTCGGGGGGCCCACTTTCAAACCTTCTGCCCCAGTCTGTCCCCGTAGATGGCAGAGCCAGGGGTCCCAGAGGCTCTAGAATGTTTTACATGAAAACTGAGACCTTGCACATGAAGAAACACAGGCCCAGAATTACTGTGTCGTCGGGCGAAGGTCGCACTCGTACCAGAGTGTGAATTATGGGGTGCAGGGGGGCTCCCGGGTCCCATAAATAGCGCCTTGCTTTACGTGGCCCGGTCACCTGACTCTCAGCCCGGGCTGCTAAGATTAAGGCCCACGGGAGGGGCCCCCTGCACCTTCCCACCCCGCCGTGGCTTCCTCTCTCCACTTGTCTGATCGCTCTGGAGGTTAACCCCTGCGGGCCCCACCTTGTTATTCTTTCCTAACAGCTTCGGACAGACACACGAAGCCTCACAAACACCTCTTACTGCTGGAGGCGCCTTCCTGTGAGGGTCCCCCAAAGAAAGAGAAGAAGAGATCTGCCTGCAACAACTCACAGAATGCCTCAGCACCGTTTGGTGTGTGCAGATGTGAAGAGTGGGGCTGCGCATGGGTTTGAGGGTGTCCTGAGCGCTCACCACGGGTCCTACCATTTCTGCGCCCTGGCGCCCGGGGCCCTGGCTCCTCCCGCCTCCCAGCCCTGCCCTCCACAGCCACCCCCATGGACCCTAAGGGGCAGGCGGGGCAGAAGAGCCTCCACCCAGAAGTGTGAGCCCGAGGCCCATGGAGGCAGGCGGAGACCGGCTCGGGGTCACTCAGGCCGAGCTGTCACTCAGAGCCTGCGAGAGCCAGGCAGTCAGACGTGCGTGTCAGCGGGAGCACCGCGGTGGGCAGGGCGCCGGGAAGCTTCGCGGAAAAGAAAAGGATGTTTTTTGGGGGGGCCCTGCCGGGCGGCCGCGGGCCTGGGGAAGCCGGAGGAGGGCTAGCTAGGAGTGGGGTGTCCCATGTGACTGGTCAGGGGAGCACATGTGGCTTCCTGTGCTTGCTCCTAAGTTGGAATTGGAGACAAAACTTAGGGGAGCTGACAGTTATTAGCCAAGTCCTGTCCCTTTGGGGCTGTGTGTCACAGGGTTACCGTTGAGCTCCCAGCATTGTCACTAGAGCTGGTGAGCTGACTGCCCACACATATGCCTTAGCCAGCCGGTTGGCCTCCCGGCTGGTTACGGAGATAATGGGGTGTCTTCCTGGGCAGGTGGTGTAGACTGTGGGTCACGCGCTGTCTTCACAAATGGTCTGGTCATTGTCCACGTGTAGGCTCAGTTTCCCAGGAAGGGAAAGCAATCAGCCACTGCCTCCTCGGTCCCCATCAGGCTCCAGTGGACGGGGGGAGGTGTCGAATGGTGGTCCCCAAACAGGAATGTCCACGTCCTAATCCTCATTACCTTGACGTGACCTCACCTGGAAAAGGGACCTCTGCAGGTGTGACTAAGTTAGGGCTCTGAAGATGCGATCGTCCTGGATTACCCAGGTGGGTCCTTCATCTCACCAGTGTCTTCAAGAGACAGGAGGGGAGGCAAAGGCGGAGGCAGGGACTGAGGCGATGCGGCCACGCGTCCTGGCACGCATGGAGCCACTGAAAGCTGGAGGAGGCAGGCAGGATCCCCCTTCACAGGGCCCGGCGGACGCCTGGATGTTGGACCTCGGCCCCCGTGCTTTAGCCACGGGGTCGGTGGGACTGGTTACGGCAGCCCTGGCGACCCCCTGCTTTGCCCCGGGGGAGACACAGGAAGAAGGACATCCCCTATCCTTGGCTCAAAGGACCAGAGGAAAATGGGAAATTTCCCACTCTGGGTAGGCCACGGTAACTTCGCCTTTCACGACGTGCAGATGAATATCCGCATTTGTCCTGGTTTCCCTTCCGACGTTTGGCCTTTCACAGGCCTCGGCTTCGTTAGTACGTGGTCAACGGTCCCTCGAGGGTGCACGCATGGCTGTGCGCTTCAGCATGCACAGTGGTAGCCTCACTCACGTGTTGGGGGAGCGTAACAAGTACAGTAGCAGGGCTGCTCCCAGCTCCCGGGTACTGCGCATGACAGGGCCACACGCAGGCCTGTCCCCTGAGGAACGGCCACTGACACCCGCGTATTTGGCACGTGGCACGTCCCCCCCCCATGCAGTCCTGGCCCGGGACGTTCCTTCCGCCCTTCCTCGTCTCTTGCCCTCTTACTGTGCATCCTGCTCGCTTCTGAGTTAAGCTCGGTGTTTCGGAAGCAGAGGAAGGGGTCCGTCCTGCATTTCTTTCTAAATTAAAAGCTCGAGTTGTTCCAATTCTGGATTTAAACCACTTTCCCCAATGCAATGTCCCTGTCGTATCAAGCCTTTGCCCATGATTAACTGTAGTAGTGTCTTTATTTTCAAATAATAGCGTCTGGAGATGTGGCTCACATGCATAGCGAATGCCCTTGGGCATTCACAGAGTTCTCTCAACCTCAGCATTCGGCTGCCATCACCACGTGCCCACGGAGTCCCAGGACATGTCCCCAGTCACGGGGGGGGCAAATTCACGTCTACACAGAGACAACCATTCTGGAGACTAAATAGGTGCATGTAAGTGCAAGTGACTCAGGGGTTCAACTTCATTCACCCCAGCTCCATTACAGCCTGTTGGCCTCTTCCTTTCAGCGGTGAAGATGAGAACCTGTCCCTTGACTGTCACCTAAACAGGCCCCTCCCTGCTCTGGTTTAGCACCTCCCTTTCTCCTTTTTGCAGAGAGAACAGAAGGAAGGAGAGGGGATTGTGTCTGAACACGAAGGGCAGCCTCTTGTAGCAGGCCTAGTGTCACAAAGTGAAGGCGACGAGCTAGGGAAGCCACCCGGTCACCAACCCATGTACATGGGAAATCTTCATGTCTCACAAGCAAATGTCAAATGTGCATCACAAACCTTTCAGTTGGGTATTTCCTCGAACTGCACTTCTGGCCATCGATCCTACGGAAATATCAGAAAGGAGCAGATGGGCATGCACCAAGGACATCAATCACAGCGGTGTCCGCTGCCCCAGAAAGAACAAAACATCTGAAAGCAACCGACACATCCAACCATCGATCAGTAAATAAACTATGATACAGCTTTCTAAGGAGAAACCCCTGGAGTCGTTAGAAACGAGGCTCCAGGACGTTTCTATGGATGTGGAGAACGTCCTTGCGTGTTTTCAGTCCCAGTTTGTGTGAGTCCCACAGCTGCTGTAACAAATGTCTGCTAACTCCGTGGCTTGAAACAACCCAAATGTATTAGTTTGCCGTTCCGGAGGTCAGAGGTTAACATGGGTCTCCAATCAAGATGTCAGCAGGGCTCGTTCCTTCTGGAGGCTCTAGGGTAGTCGGTTTGGGTTTGGGTTTGGGTTTTTTGCCTCATGCAGCTTAGAGGCCACGTGCATTCCTTGGCTCATGGTCCCTTCCTCCACCTTCAAAGCAGGAGTGAAGGATTTTCAAACCTCTGTGACTCTGACCCCTGCTCCTGTCATCACCTCTCTGACTCACCCTGCTGCCTCCCACTGATGAGGACCCTTGTGATGACACTGGGCCCTTGTGACAACCCAGGACCAGCTCCCCTGTCAGGATCCTTAACCTAATCGTGTCTGCCAAGTTCCCCTCCCCAGATACGGTACCGTCTCCACAAGGCCCACGGACTAGGGCGTGGACATCTTTGGGGGCCATTCCTCCACCCGCCGCAAAAGCTATGCCCTGCGAGGGGATAGCACACAGGTAAGCGTGACTGCACTTCTTGGGGGAGCTGATGAAATTTCGTGGGCTGTCCGGAAAGTATCCAGCCACGTAATATGAAAAACAGAGGCCTTTAAGGCTGGGTTGGTTTCCGGACAGCCCTCGATATGCATATTAGCCATTCAGGGATTTTAACAAAAGAGATTTGGGGTTTGCATACGTGCACGCGTGCACACACGCAAACACACAGCCGGGCTGGGAACATGCATGTTCTTTGGAGCCCCTGCCCCTCCCAATGCCCCGAAGCCCCTCCACTCTGACCTGCCACCTCCTGTGCACACTGGCTCTCCTGCCGCCACAGTGCCCCTGCAGCGCCTCCTGTCCCCACGGCCACCAGGGCTGAAACCTGAGGAGTCCCACCAGGGTCATACGGGGCGGCGGTTCCTCTCCGGGCTTTGCTGTCTGGGAAACAGGCTGCGCCCCTCTGAGCCCCCACTCAACCATCTGAGGGTTCTGACTTCGATGGCATCTGCCTCGGGAAGGCAGGGCCTGGGCCACCCTTCTCAGGGGTCCCCCAACATCTGTGCCCCCTCCTCCACTTCCCAGGGCATCTGTTCTGGTCTTAAAGGAAGTGGGGCTCTGCTGGGATTGTCTGGCACCCCAAGTCTTCTCCCTTGTTGTCTTGATTCCAGTCCTCTCCCACCAACCCGTGTGTCCTGTGATTCAGTCCGATGCTGACACCAGCTCCCCAGAGCCGGGGAGCACTCCCCGTGTTAAAGGCCAAGTCCTCCACAAGACACCCCCTTCAGACACCAGCTGCAAACCTCAGGGGCCGCCTGCACGTCTGACCAACCGGCTATAAATTGGGGGGTTTCCAGGACCCCCTCCGGTTGGGTAACTCACTAGGACAAGTCACGGAGCTCACCAAGAACACCGCACTTATGATTACAGCTTTATCATAAAGGACGTAACTCAGGAACCACCGATGGCAGGGACACACGGGGCGAGGTCGGGGACGGTCCCCGACAGGGAGCTCAGGTGCCCGCTCCCCTGACATCGGGGCACATAACATCAGTGTGCTCCAAACAGGAAGCTCTCAACTTCGGGTTTCCGTAGTTCTATGGGGGTCGCCATGGGCCAGGCGACCGCGCTGCCTGCAGCCCCTCCCGGCTCCAGAGCCCTGCTCTGTGGCAGTGCCAGCCCCTCTCTCACACCTCAGGGCCCACATTGACTCGCCCCCTGAGCATGAACTCCGACGGGGCCTCAAAGGCTCCTTACAAACGACCAGACGCTCCTCCCGGGCAGGAGCCTGTGAGTACTGCCCTAGGAACGGCGGACATGGGCCAGCGGTCATCTCCGTCCTCTCCGCAGGGAATGACCAGACACAGGCATCGGTGTCCCAAAGGAGCACGGATAACGGAAGAGGAGAAACACAGGCGGGTCACAGCCGGGCCACAGTCGGTCACAGCGCGCTGCCACCCAAGCCGAAACTACACGTCAGCAGTGGCAGCCTGGTGGCCCCCCGGGCCACACGTAACGTACACTCACACTCACGATAGCTGATGAGCTAAAAATAGAAACAAAAGGCCTCAGAAAATCTCACGTTTTAAGGATCTGTGTTGGGCCGCGTGCAAGGCCGTCCTGGGCCGCGCGTTGGACGCGTCTGACCCACGTGGTCTCGGTTCCTGACCTTTCTAGCTCGTGCAAGAACTCCCCCTGGTGCAACGACCACTCAGATTTTCACTTTCCCATTCAGCAAATGTCCCGAGTCCCTGCCGTGTGCTGGGCACCAGCAAAGCCCTCGTGGAGGAAGCCGGAGCCGGTAAGGGAGGTGCCCAGCTGTTAGACACTTAGCTATGGGATCATGGCGGTGTCACGAAAGAGGGCTCCTGGGTGCCGTGTGAGCAAATGGCGGGGGCGCCCCACCCAGAGGGGGGGTCGGGAAACCGGGGCCGGGGCAGCCACAGCCGCCTCCCACGTCCCTGTCCCACTCTGAACAGGTGCGCCGCCTCCGGGCGCCTCGCACACGGACTTCCCACCCAGCGCCCGTGCACGGCACCGTGGTGGCACGTGCTGCGAGCCACAGGCAGCTTTACGGCCTGCGACGGCTGCACACGAGCCAGTCCCAGCAGGGCGTCCTCCCAGTGACGGATGAGGGGTGTCCGCTGTCAGGGCAGAGCTTGGGAGCAGGGGACGGGAGCGGGAGGATTCCAGCAGGGAAAGGGTGCATAAAAGCTCAGAAGTGGGGGGCCGTGGTTCAAGGCACCGCAGGAGGGGTCATATGGAGAACAGAGAAAGAGGGAGAAGCCACAGGAGCAACCTGGCGTCGTGGGGACCCCGGGTCAGGATTTTGAATTTCATCTTAAGAATAATGGGGGGGCCACTGATGTGTGTATTCAGGGGACCGAGTGATCGAATTCACATTTTCAAAACATAACTGGGTGGCAATGTTGAGAATGGATTGCACGGAGCTGAGAGGAATTGGGGGGTGGGGGCGGGGGCAAATTTGACTTCTGCTTCTGAAGTCCATAGAGGAAACAAGGGTGGCTTTGCCCAAGACGGAGGTGCGGAGGTGGACAGAAGTGGACCATTAGGACTTAGTGCTTGACTGGATAGAGGGACTCTGAGAGGAGGGTGACGCCTAGCTTTCTGTCTGGGGCTACCTGGTGGTGTTCTGAACTAGTCAATCATGGTGAAGGACCCAATTAGGAGCAAGGGGGCAGGAAAAAGGTCACCTCCCCCTTCTGAAGTCCCAATTTCAAACGCTCTATGCTCTGGTCTTCATAAACTCCCCACATCACTCAGAGCATCAGCCGTTCTGGTTACTAACCCCCATTTCCAGATTTCCTTGGTACCAAGTATCCCCAGGTTCTCTTTCACCAGACCAAGAGCCTTTGAGTCCAAAAATACAATTACCAAGTCTGTAAGAGAGCGTACCCTTACGTTGGAGAAGCGATGTTATTGATAATTGACCACTTTCCTAAAGTTCACATCCATCATAAAATTCGGCGCGATGACCGTAATAAACACAAGTAAGCTGTTTTCTTTTAAGCAAAAAAAAAAAAAAAAAAAAAAAAAAAAAAAAGGAAATCTCAACCCGGAGACTTAATTCTATCCTGGCAAAAATGATCGCCCAGAGACCATTATGACCACCCCCACCCCACTCCATTGCTGTGCGCACCCTTGATTAAATAATGGGAAACACTTGGATATAATGAGTCTCTTGCAACCGTCAACAGCCAAAGAACCACCCCCAGGTCCCTCCTGCAACATGGCAGGTTGCCCTGCTACCCAGTGATTAATTCGGGGATACGGAGCTAATCTACAATCAAGTTCCAGCAGACACAGTTTAGCATTGCTCGTCATAATCAGGAAAGGATGGCGCATACTGGAACGGTTACTAACCAATTTTCATAATCAGAAAGCAGCGTGCTATATTGGCCAAAACATTAGTCATGGGATTAGCATCCACCCTCCCTTGAATAGTCTAATCCTCTTAAAAATAGCTCCAAGTAATCAGGTTGACGGCACTAAATTTTCGTAAACCCATCGCTCTTACAAAGGACTTTCGGAAAAGGCAAGATCAAACAGATGCTAACATCTTTGATGCTGATGAAACATGGGGCGAAATGAATGTCTTAGAAGCACTTATATAATTGCTCAAACGTCCTAATTGAGATACATTTGCCATCGCAAATGGATTTGAACTCTAAAGGCTTCCACGATGCTGAGCACCGGTTTTCTAAATAATGTGACAGCGACGCGAAAGGGCACAGGGAAGTATCTCACCGACCTTCTAGCAATTCCAAATGGAAGCCCTTGTAGCCGTGCTGTTTGAGCACGTGATGACTAGCGTGGCTGCTTGCTCCATGACTTTCTGGTGACCACAGTACCCGCTCTCCGCAGGGACTGCCATCCTCGTGAGCAAACTCAGCTCAAGCTGTTCAAGGCATCCGGTTTGCTTTGACAAATTCATCAAATCCACTCGCACCTCAGGTCTCCTCAGCCCCTGGTTACGCCTCCCATGCCACCAAGGCCCATGCCACCAAGGCCCAACCCGCCTTCCCGAAGTTCGCAGGCGCGCCTGGGAAGCCACGGAGAGGATTGCGAAGGCCCTCTGTGCGTCTCCACGGAAATTCGGTTCTGCTTTGAACCTCTCCACATCAGCCCGGGGCTTTCATGTATGACCTTGCTTGTCCACCGTCCAACCCAGATTCCTAACATCAAAACACTGCAGCCATCGCCCTGCCTGCCTTCATTCAAGTCGCTGATAAAGACGCTGAAGGTTACAGTTTCAGGAAAAACGTCCTTTCTCAAGTTCAGGTTGGCATGAGATGTTATCATTACCAGGTGGTTATTCTTCCCCACGGATGCCCTTGACTCCAATCCAGAGTTTTCCAAGGTCTTGTCTGAAGCAAGCACAACAACGTGGGGCTCGTGAGCTCACAGTGGAGGCCCCCAGGCCGCAAGATGCAAAATCCCCCTCTGCCGAGCGCACCCCACCAGAACACGGGCGCCTGGGATGGCCCCTCCTGCGCCATTTTCTTTTGTCACTTTTAGACTCGTCTTTGTCATGTCTGCAGGAAACGTCAACCATCCTCTCAAAAGCTATTTCCGACATCACTGCAGTCAAAATGCCGTCCCACTTTTCTCACAGAGTTGGTGGAACAGTAGGCTGACCACATGTCCCATTTGAAACAGGACAGAAAACAACGGTACTATCCCATGGTGCGTCTGGCCGGCCAGGTCTCACCGGGCTACCTTCCAGGTGTCAGGAGGCTGAGCGCTCGTACCACTTCAAATGGGACGTCTGGTCGGCCTATTAATGGTTAATGTTATGTCAACTTGGCTGGGCTACGGTGCCCAGAAATGTGCTCAAGTATTAATTCTGAATGTTTCCGTAAAGGTGTTTATGGATGAAACTTCCGTTTAAGTTGGGAAACATTGAATAAAGACCG
>PVJL010013491.1:0-23546 GCA_004026885.1 Lyroderma lyra
CTCCTTCCCCCTCCTCCTTCCTCCATCTTTCTCTTCCCTCCTTTCCTCCTCCCTCCCTTCTCACCTGGACTCTTTAATGTTTCTGCATTTGGCCCTCACCTTACCTCAGTCCTTTTTTTTATCCACTAGGCAAAGTCTTTCTTAATTCATAATTAATTCAGTTTTCCCCACCTCTCCCCTGTAAGCCTTAGCAGCCCGGGGGTACCACACTGAGAACTGCTGGCCCTGTCACATCTCCTTAGCATTCCTTCAGTTATTTCCTCTCCAGGATGGACTCAGTTCGGTGTGAATCACATCCAGTCATAGAATCAGAGACTTGAAACCTAGAAGGCATGTCGTCTTGGTTTAATCCCCGCAGAGGCCCTGCTCGGCCTCATTCCTTCAGCACCACATGGGAAGCGGTTCTGCAGCAGGGGTGACCCCCTCAATTCCGTCTCAGTGGTTTGTTCAGAAGCAAGCAGAACGGCTCCCCCTCCCCACAGTCTGCTGGGTGACCATCGGCATCGTACCAGGTGTGGTCCGAGCTGCCACTGGGCCGGGGCTTGCGGGACCCGGGGCCGGCGGCCCCTTAGTAACTGTTGATGGGACTTGGAAAACGCTAGGCTCTTTGCTCGGGGAATACATTTTTTATCATGTGGACGTCACCAGTGTTCTGGAAACTGACTCTTTACTGAGTTTTCATTTTCTTTTATAAATTATTGTGGTAAAATATACGAGGGCTGTCCGCAAAAATTCCAGCCATAAACGCCTCTGTTTTTCATACTACGTGGCTGGATGCTTTCTGGACAACCCTTGCATATAACATAAACAAATTTCTCATCTTAATTATTTTTAAGTGTGCCATTCAGTGGCACGAAGTACACTCACACTGTTGTGCAGTCATCACTACCATCCATCTCCAGAATTGTTTCATCTTGTAAAATTGAAACTCTGTCTCTGTTAACCAGTAACTCCCCATCCACCCTCCGCAGCCCTCACCCCCCGCCCCCCAACTGCGACTTTCTGTCTCTGCAGATTGGACTCCCTGAGGGCCCTCAGGCGAGCGGCGTATTTCCTTCAGCATAACGCCTTCAGGTAATGCCTTCATGGTCCATCGGCGTCGTGGGGGTGTCAGAATCTCCTTCCCTTTAAGGTTGCGTAGTACTCAGTTGTAGGGATAGACCACATTTTGTTTGTCCATCACTTGTTGATGAATACTTGGGTTGCTTTCCCCTTTTGACAGTTGTGAATAATGCTACTCCTTTTTAACATTAAAAATGAAACATAATTTAATTTATCCTTCATATGTGCAGAAATTTTGAAGTATTTTCTAACAGTGGAGAATTACGGTCACATGTACAAATACACGTTGTATCATTAATACTTAGCTGGTTGGCCATGTAGGACAACATCTATTTCTGAGTCTTCAGGTTTGGCCTCTGTAAAATGGACAATAATATTAATTGTACATTGGTTTTGGGATCAAAAGTGAGTTAATATATATGAGTGTACCTTGTAACAAGGCTTATGTAAATATTAATAGTTAATAACCAGAACAGATTCTGAATTTTCTTGGCTACACTTGTAGTAGAGAGTTGGCATAGATTAGTTCTTGCAGAAGCTTCAAACTTTGTACTTGCTCTGTAGCACAGACTAGAACTCCACGGGGTTATTCATAGTCATGAGCTTGAAGGCACACCGGCATGTTGCGTAGCTTCTCAGGGTACTGGGCTCCCACAGAATTCCTCCATCCTGCTGGACTGCTTTCTCTGTAACCCGCTCCGCCCCCCCCCCCCCCCCCCACCCCCAGCCCCGGCCTTGGCCCTGTCTGTCCTCACAGCTGTGAGGGCCTTACTGGGGGCAGCTTTCTTTTTAGACTGTGTGCATGTGACTTTTGGGGGAGCTCAGTGCACTGTAGACAGTCTTTATTGGCAGGTATTAACAGTAGAAAATAGTAACATCCAGAGGGATGGAAAAGTAGGCAGAGCATGGTTCCCTCTCCTGAGGGAGGGTCCTGCAGCCAGGCCAGGGGGATGGGAGCTCTTGGCTTGACTATGGCCACTTTGGGTCCAGCACACTCCGAAGAACAAGGTCCCAGGCAGGAGGGGGTCCTCACAACATGGGGGAAGGGAGCAACACCCCAGCTGGGACATGTCTGTGTCCCACCCCAGGCCACTTGGCTGCTGCCGACTGCACATGGCTACAGCTCAGATGTTAGGGGACTCCATCTCCAAACACAGGTAGCTGGCTCCTGCCTCGGTTTCCCTCCCTTGATGATTAACCAGGTGGGACCACCAAGCCCTCCTAGTGGCCCTGCCCGATCCCAAATGTAAGCTTCCCATTATGCCCCACACTTTAGCCACTGTGTGGGCTGCAGGCCCTCAGAGCAGCTCAGGTCACTGTGGGCTGGCCCTCGCCAAAACACCCTTTCTAGACCACAGTAATCAACCTGAGATGATGGGTGTTGAGGCTCCCACTCCAAGCAGCTTGTGGATTTTCCATCATCCATTTCCAGGAGGCATTTACTGACCGTAGGTGGGGACTGACTGCCCAGCGTGTGATGTGAGGCCTGGGGGCCTCACTCCTGGATGAGCCTGGGAGATTGGCTGCAAGTTGTAGCTGATGTAGAGACTCAGTCATTTGTGGAACCAAGCGGGCACAGCCGGCGTTTCTGGTCCTGACCCTGCACATCCCAGACGTGGGGATGATACTCTGCACTCTCGCAGCGTCATCTCACCATGGGCACTGAGTTTCTTCCTTGGCCCCCAGTATCAGTCACCCTGTCATCTTTGACGTGGTTATCTGCACAAATTACAGGCCACAGCCATGTGCTCTGGGCCTGCCATGGGCCTGGCACAGTCTTAGCGCCCCAGCCCAGTTCGTTTTCTCGACAGCACCGTTTTCTCCCTTTTGCTAATTCCCATCACTGCTCTGCAGTAAGTGATTGCAGGTCTGTGAGCCCAGGTGGGGGGCACGGCCAGAGCACACCATGTCACGTGGCTCTAGGGGTCTAGGGGAGTAAATATATTCTTAGCTGCACATTTCTTGAAACCATTGACACATGAGTATGTTTCATGGATCTCCACCAAGTCTACACACATCGGGGGCTGTGACTGTGGACATGGGTTCCCCCTCATCAGAGCTCTCCACATGTCCCGAGCTGTGATGCTCAGAGAAGGGGAGCTGGTTTGGGGGTTAGCATGTGCTCTATGTGGCCAGTCAGTATGGTAGCTGCCCTCAGAGCCTCCCTGTGGACCGATTAATGGTATTTTGGCCTTTGTTCCTGGAAGGACACATCCTTATCCTGATGTTCTGGTGGCTGCCAGGCAGTCTCATTCAGTCCCGTTCCTGATATCTCACTCTGGCTCTGCACACAGGTTGGCGCGTCTGAGCAGGAGAGCTCGGTCCTTCCTGTGGGCCTGATGCCTGGCTCCCATCGCTCTCGCCTTCTTTCATTCTAGGGCAGTGGGACGTCCAGCTTTCAAGATCCACCTTACCTGTGGGGTGGTGGGGCAGACACTGCATGCATGAACAGGTAGCAGTGCTTATTTCCTCTGAGACCGACGCCCTTGGGGGCCAGGCCCGTAGCTTGTCTGTTCATGCGTCCAGCTTCTCACAGTCTGTGTGAAGAGTAGGAGTTCAGCCGTACTGCGTGTTCAGCGAGCAGTTACAAACGAGAAGTCCTGGAAGTGTTTTAACTTGACACCAATCCAGGCATCATCACATGTACATGTAAGTATGCATACATGTTTAGAAAGTGGGGCAACATACAGGTACTTGTACAGATGTGCTGTGTGGCACATTGACGAGGTGTGTGGCAGAAGTGTGTATGTTTGTCTGTATGTACTATGCATGCATGTAATCCACACGTGTATTTCCCTCCCCTACACTTCCTAAATGTCACATACCAGGATGTCTCATTGCACATCTGGTTTTTGCAGTAAATGTCACACAAGCACTCCCATCCCACCCCCAGTCGTTTCCTTCCTTTGAGTGGCTGGGATCCGTTGGACCTTGTGGTCAGCTCCTGTCTGGTGCTCCCTGGGTCCCGGTCACGGGTGCGCCCGTCTCCTCACTGCTCCCCACTCCTCAGTGCATCCACTGCCACATGTGTTTGTGGCACTGCTTCTTCAGCCTGCCCAGTATAGTCCCGTTTGAGAAGACATAAAGCAGATGCCTTTTTTACACTACTTAAAAGAGTCTTGACACAATCCTGATGGTGCTTTAACACGTTTTCAGGGCCTGCTCAGCCAAGCTCTGGGCCAGGCGTAAATGTTTAATAAACAATGTAAGGACAATAGAGGGAAAAAAAGTGTCATGAGCGCCACTGTGGGCCTGTCATCTGTGAGGTTTATCGTTCCTGCTTGTTGTGTGTGTGTAAGGATTTTTGTTCCTCCTGAGACTTTTCCTCTGTTTCCCTGTGAAGCTCGATCACAGGCTCCCTTCCTGGCCCTGTGGACAGAAGACTGGTGCTTGAAGAAGTCCGTAGGAGGGGCTTAGGGGACAGTTCCTTACCTTCTGTTCTGTCCCCTTGCCAGACAGAAGCGCAGATGCTGTTGGAGAGAAAATGCTGCCCCCAGAGCAAGCGCTCTCCGTCCCTGCGTGCTCTGACTGGTTGACAGACTGTGTGCCATTCCCAGGGCGTGGCTGTTTTGTGTGACGTGCAAAGACAGATTGTCTTTTGGAGGAGCTAATTTTAGGTGCTGGTGAGTTTTAAGGGCTTACGAGGTTCAAAACTTTTTCTGTTCTCTTAGGAGAAGCACTTTTGCCCTGAAAACAAGCTTGACTCTTCCTTTTAAAGTCAGAAAAGGGGGACGAGGCAAAGGAGCAGGAATGCTTTGTGCACGGGTGAGTCTCGGGAGCCTGCCGGGCACTGGGGAGCCTGCCCACAGGTTAGGGTTCCCCTACTGTGCACGCAGGGGTGCAGCTTCTGCTTGACACAGCAGCTGTGGCTGCAAAGTGAAGGTACTGTCTTTGGTCTCTGACATTCCGAGCCCAATGGATGATGTCCTGGTTTAGGATTCCTGGTTTTGTAGGGCATGTTTATACCTGTGGGTCCCCACATCAGGATCTGTGAAGTATGAGCATTTGCCAAAGTTATGTGGGAATTGCTCATTGATCTGCTACGAGACTGCCCAGGCTTATCATGAGAAGCGCCACGCACTTAGTGTGACCACTCAGAGCAGCTGGTGGCATTTCTTCTAAAGAGAGGACAAACTAAAGTGACTCCCAGTGTTTTCCATGGGTGGGAACATGGAGTCCACAAGAGTACCAGAGCTTTGGACTGTGGCGAGCTTCAAAGCACCCCAGTGGCCGAGGGACCCTTTCCTTAGGGGCAGTGGAGAGGGTCTGGGGCCATGAGAGCAGAGTGGAAAGTACTCAGCAGTAGCATGGAGAAGGGTGTATCTGGAGACACCCTCTCCTGAGCCAGGAGAAGTGACAGTTTGCTTTTTGTAGGTCGTGGAGACCGAGAGCATCTCTGGTCTTCCTGAGGTTGTGTTTAGAACATGACACGTTGCGTGAAGGGAGCCTTACAACCCCAGTCCAGTTTGCGTTTGGAGAAATATAACTTCCTCCTGGGTGAGGCTGTCCAGAAGAACAGGTAGAGAGAGACTTGTCCTTCATGTTAGGAGATTTTAGTAACGTCGTGGCATCTCAGTTTGCACATCACAAGGCCTTCAGTGTGGCTTTCACTCCCTTCCCATAGTTTCTTTTGTATCTGTGAGTGACTGCACTGCTGTGTGTGAAGGTGGTGATTTTTTGTGTGTGCCAGAATCGGCAGCAGGATTCAGCATTTGCACCCCATCTTCTCTCCTGGACAAACGAGCAGACAGCCGCCAGCTGGGTCCCGGCTTCAGCCTGGGTCGGGACAAGTACCTGCGGGCTTTTCTCCGGCCCTCTTTGGGGCAGGTGGGGTGTCGGGGCTGCAGGGCTGTGCACACAGTGAGGCTGTCCCCGGGGAAAGAGCTTCCGGCAGGATTTTGTGTGTGGCTCTAAGGAGAGGAGTAGGTGGCTTTAAAAACTCAAACCCCAGAGCATGTAATCATCATGTGGGCATGTTGCAGTTAACCCTGACTTTGGAATGGATTCTGGAACAAGTCAGCTGGTTTAGACAAACCCCTTATTAGGTAATGGCTTGTTATTTATTCCTCCTTCCCTGTAGTCATTTACTCGGCCAGACTGGCTCCCACCTGACCTTTGGCTGTTGTTTGCTCAGCATCGCGGCCGCATTCCTTTTTCAGGGTGGAGGAGCTTGCCCCGAAGAGCCTGGGACTCAGACTCGGACTCGGACTCGGACAATGAGCTGACTGAGTCAGGCAGGGCTTACTTCCACTCATCGTGCGAGGCACCCACTGTACTCCTGTAGCGGCACTTCCCCTCTGCTTAGTGTCCCCTCATTGTCCCTCGGCATCCCCACTCTGTGCTCCAGAGAAGTGGCTGGGACCGGGAGGTGCTGCGGGAGGCAGGGCAAGGGCTCTGGCACAGCACCCTCTCACCTACCATCTCCCTGCCCCTTCCCCCAAAGCTTAATGGGATCGTTGTCTAAAAGAGCTGAAATCCTACCTTCTGGGGGAATGCTTTCCTCTGTGAGGGGTAAGTTATCAGAACCAGCTGTGGGGCCTCAGGGCAGTGGCTGTCATTTAGCCTGCTGATCTGCTGTCTCAGCCCCCTAGCTCTCTCGCATCAGAACCGAGAGGCTTTAAGACCCTTGCTTAGTGGGGTGCCTTCAGTCATGAAATGAGGGGTGTGCTGAGTGGGAGGGGCAGGGAACAGGGGGCGGAGCTCTTTGCGCTGGCCATCCGCTTAATAGGCTTCGGAAACTCTGGGTGCATCTTGCACCCGTGGGAGTCCCACCCCTGTCCCCTGCTGCTTCAAAACATAAATAAAGTTTGCAGAGCCCAAGGGCGGAAGGGCCGTACCCCAGCCGGGTCAGGATCCCAGGAGGTGCCCACAGTGCGCCCTGGCAGCGGTTGGCTGCCACCACTGGTCCTCGCTGCTCACTGAGCTGATAAAGCAACGGAAGGGAGCCTCTGCAGCACTTGGGGCTCTGCCGGGCTGAGTCACAGCTGACTTAGGGAAACGCCACACGGAGGCTCACAGTTCCCCGTTGTCATGGCGGTTTGCAACTGCACCCTTAGGAAACCATCAGGGCAGGGAGAGACTGGGCGGGGGGGCTCAGCTGTCTGTCCCTGAAGTGGTGTCCTTGTACCCGAGATTGGGGGACAAGAACAGGCACATCTGTACCCGGCTCACCCCAGCCTTCCCTCCTGGACAGGGCCTGTGAGGCGTGGAGACCCCTCAGTGTCTCGGCCCCGGGCATGGCACACAAGGGCAGGCGTGGGAGGCAGCAGCCCACTGTGATCTGTTCGTTTCAGACTGGAGGGCTGCTGTGACATGTCACCCAAGGAGCTTTGAAGAAAGGGTCCCAGGCCTCTGGGGTCCTTGTCACCTTCTGTCTCAGTGATTCTGAAATGCACATTTCCCCCTCACACGTTAAGGTCTCTGCGGTCAGACTGCGTCTCAGCAGTAGCCGGGACTTCCTGCTAGGTCTTTGCCTCTGTGGGCCATTGGCCATGACTGAAGAGGAGAGGATCTTCTACCACCCAGAGTTGGCTGTATGGAGTGACCCCAAATGGAGATGGTGGCACTTGCTTCCGAGAGGGAGCAGTGCATCCCTGTGGCCCCCGGAGGCCCTGTGTACCTACTGTTGGCTGGAGCCACTGGTGATTTGGCCCACCACCTGTGGCTGTAACTCAGTGCTTTTGTTTTTGTTTTTAGCTTTAGTCCCTGTTCATTTTATTTCCCTTCAAAGGCTTTTGGGAGGTTGAGATGTGAACAGGGTGATATCACGGGAAGGAATAATTGTTGAGCATTTACGGTGTGCCAGGCATTCATAACAATGCCTTTGTTGGTATCTCTTGTTATCAGCCATCATTAAAGTCACCAGAGGTGGTCGTACATGCCAGTGTCCTGGGGCAGTCCTGGGGTGCACCTGTTGCCCCGGTGTGGTGGTGGACATGCCCGTGTTTCAGTTCGATGATGACATGTGAGTTCATCTGGCTGGTGTACATCATCTCACTTAACCCGCCATGAAACGCTGTGGAAAAGGCAATGACATTACGCCCCTATTTTCTGTAAAGCGGAGATGCGGTGGTCTTGAGACTTGCTGGTGGGCACGTAGCAGCCATGAGCCACTCAGGGTCCAGGCAGTCTGAGCTCTGAGCCCAGCGCTTGAGGTTGAACAAAAGGAAGCTGATTGTGGAAACTAGAGCCAGAGCCAGGGAGGGAGCATGCTCTTCAGCAAGGCTCAACCCATCGCAGGATGGGTGCTGTGGGGGGCAAACTCTAACCTTTGTGGTGACGTGACTGCAGAGCTGGAGGAAGGACTGGCGGTGGCTCAATCAGTGACTAAGAAGTGCAGTGGGCTCCTTCCTCCCGTGGGGGAACTGCCACTCCCACAGATTGAGCGGGGACCCCAGTGAGGAGAGTAGAGATTGCAGTAAATCCTGCAGGCAGCAGAAGGTGAGCTCATGGCCGCCTGAGCCACATGAAATCGTCTGTGAAGCCATGGGGACAGTCCTGAAAGAGCAGTTCCAATCAAACTTGTAAATAAGCTCAAAATAAAATATTTCAGAAGCGGTTTTCTACTTTTTTGCAGGTGAAGTGTGTCCATTTGCCCACCCTCCCTCCTTAGCCTCTGTGGACGGACCATGTGTCCTGTTGTTTTCAATCTGGTGCACGTGGGTGCAGGGTCCGCCCCCTGCCCAGGTTTCACACTGCACTGATGGGTCCGCCCTGGCAACTCGGAGCACCCCCCCTAAGGCATGTGGTTGCGGGGTCCATTCAGTGGCACCTGCTTGCCCACGGAGGTTTTCTTAGAAGGGGAGAGTTTTGGCCAGATGCTTAGAGTAGCAGGCAAGCTGCCCAGCGCCTGCCCACCTGCTGCTTTTCCCTGTTCAGCAGGCATAGGAGGGCACAGCAGCTGGGGCAGCTGCCGAGCGGCTGTGTACAGGAGCACAAAGGCTCCCCGTGGGGCTGTGGCAGGGACTGTCACTGGTCAGTAGAAAAAGGGCCACCAGCACCGTGCCTCCACATGCAGGTATTTGCCTGGTCAGTCCCTCTGTGGCGTGTCCCAGGTTCTCTGGCCTGGCAGGGGGGTGGGGGTGGGGCTGCCATGGATGCATTTAGGCTCAGACTCTGGCTGCAACACTGAACCCCCAACATCTGTCAAGTTTAGACCTCCTGACGTTTAGAGACTGTTGAAGTGGGACAGGTAGAAGCTGCTCAGGTTTGACACTGAATGGTTAATGATAGAAGTAGAAGCAGACCCTGCTTATTACCCAGAGACAGCTCTTCCCTTTTAGGGCTGTGCATCTGGTTGGCAGGTCATTCCTCAGGATCCATCAGAAACCAACTGGTGTTTATTAAAGACGTGTCAGGCTCTGGGAGGTACGAGGATACACGCCAAGACCGTATCCATTTGTAAGGACGAGGCGTGACCCTGGCAGCATAACCCCAAGCCTTGTTCTCTGGTCAGACCTCATCCGGGCCCGGATGCTCTTGGCGGGTGGGTGGACACCAGCAGCCAAGGTTAAGTACTGCTGTGCTGAGATGGTCCATCCCCTGCTGCTGCCAGAGCTTTTCTGGGTCTCTTATAACCTTGGTTACTTTCTCCTTGATGTCATCGTCCACCTGTTCTCTTTTCCACCCCAGAAATTTGCAGGACAAGGACAACCTTGTCGCTCAGTGACCTCGACTCTGGGCAGTCAGGGTTGGTATGTGGAGGGCCACTTCCATGTGGGAAGCTGAGCGGAAGCCCCACAGGACCTTCCAGGTCCGCACCCTGTGGCCCCTCCCAGTCATGCAGCACTGTGCCTGAATTCCCCTGGCAGATCTGAGCCACATCTGTTGCTTCTGGTGGCCCAGCTGGGCATTTTGACAGAGTGATATGCAGCCCAATGAGCTGGGTGACCAGTCTCCCTGGATCTGACCACCTTCCTGCCATTGGGGGCCAGCCTGGGCCCTCCTTTTTCTTGGGGTGGTGACTGTCCTTCCCGGTGGGCATCCCATCTGTCCCAGCCGTGTTGTCCTCACTTGTGAATGGAGGGAAGTGTAACGGCCTGCCGCGTGTGGTGTGTGCACAGGCTGTTAGCTTGGTGCTATACCGACCAAGCACAGTGAATGCTAGTTGTTTTCCTTTGACATCTGCCCACAGTCCGGACCCCAGAGTCCTACCCTGGAGAGCCCAAAGAGAGGCAAGAGGACCCTTGCTACCCACATCCTGTCCACTTCGTGTTTTCCTCTCTGAAAACCCCATTCTCCCCCATTTGGCCCCTACCCACCATCCACAGGCCAGGAGGAGCCCAGCAGCAGTGCTGCACATGGAGGACCCTTCTGTCCCCCACTGAGCCTGTCCGCCCCGCCCAGTGCATCTGGCACGCAGTGGTTGCCCAGCCAGTATTTCTTGACTGCAGAACATGCCAGAGAACCCCAGTGCTTCACAGATGTCAAGTTGGGGCCCACAGAGTGACAACTCACACCCACAATGGGGGCTGTGGGTACCCCGGCCAGCTGTGACAGGGTTGGTGGGTGAAGGAGACTGCTGGCAGAGCAGGGGCACTGGGCGTTAGCTGCAGGCTGGGGGTGGTTTCAGAGCTGTCTCTCTGGCCACGAGAGCCCTGAGGGGTGTTGAAAACTTCCCTGGGTTCCTAGGCTTCTGCACCCATTGTCCATCTGTGTCATTGGTGTGAAGGACATTGTGTTAGGGGCCAGTGCAGGTCATACTTTGAAGCTTTGCTGTGTGCCTCCCACACCCAGTCTGGTGCTGGTGGAATCATGAGATAGAAGAGTGATCACAGATACCTCCCTGGGGAGTGTGGTGGGCGGCCTTCTGGTTACCGGTGCTGGTCAGCAGTGGCTATCACGGGAGGAGGGTAGGTGATGTTGGGGTGCAAGGGGGAGAAGGGTGTGCTTTGGAGAGTGGGAGAGGAGGGCTTGCCCAGGTCCCTGGCAGAGGGCATTTCTGAAGCTGCAGGAGCCTGGATTTGGTGGCACTGGAGGAGTTGCGGGAGGTGACAAGGCCTGACACGGGGCCAGGGTGAACTGGAGACGAGCCCAGAGGCACAGGGCTGCCCCGGGATGCAGGCTGAGGAATAGGAGGGTACTCGGGTCAGCAGGCAGGGAGCCCCAAGTCAGAAGGCCACATGTTCATTCCACAGGGGTACTGACCTTTGTCTCTGGACATGGGTGCCCATAGTTTCGGTTTTGTGTCTGTTCTTACAATGGGATCAAAGGTGTCAAACAGAATGGGATATGCAGCGTGTGCCTGAGCCACTGGGCCTTGAACTCTAGGGCCAGGGCGCCCCCCTCCCCCAGTGCCACATGGGCAAGGTGCGGAGTGGCTGGAGCACGGCTCCTTGGTCGGACCCCAGCCCTGTCGTGTAGTAGGGGTGCTTGGCCTATGCCCTTGGTTTCTGCACTAATGCCGTGGAGGTGACCAAAGGCTCCTGAGAGAATGGCCGAAGCACATAGAATGCATGTGGCACGTGGTGATGACCATGAGCTGCTCGCTCTGCTGCTCTTGTTACGTATTTGGTTTCTAGACGTTCTTTGCCTGTGCCCAGAGGGTCCCTCTGAGCTGCGTTCTTCTGTGTTTGTTTGCTTTTTAAAATTATTTTATTTTTTACTTTTTTGTCTCCAGTAGCTTTCTTTTTTTCTGATTAAGGTGAGACATGGATGCAGGTGCATTGCGAGTGAGGGGTTGATGGCAGCATGACCTTGGGGAACCGGATCGGCCGCAGGCGTCGTCCCCGTGGGCAGTTCCTGGGGACTGTGGGGCCCTGGGGGCCACTTTCCTGCAGGCAGGAAGTGCCACTGCACGCAGAGGCCAGGGTGTTGGCCATTCCCAACTGTGGGAATGTGTGCTTGTGTGTGCGGGTGTGTATGGATGTACGTGTGGGGGGGGCGTGCCTGTGCACATATGTGTACCTGTGATGTGCACACATGTACACGTGGGTGCTTGTGTGTATGTGTGTGCATCTATGTGTGTACCTATATGTGTGCATGTGTTTACATGTGTGCCTCTGTATGCGTGCACTTGTTTATCTGAATGTGCGTCTTGTGCGTGCATGTACACACGTGCCCGTGTGTGTTCCCAGAGAGTCTTCCGCCCTCGGGTTCTGATGTACGTACTCCTGGCAGGCACTGCGCCCTCAGGGGCGGGAACCCAGGTGGCTTTCTTGTGCCAGCTGAAATTGTCAGGATTGTTTCAGAGTTTTAACTTCTGACTTTCACTCTTTTAAATCCCAGGGCCAGCACTTGAATGGAGAAGAGTTTGCTGTTATGCCTCTCATTTTGATTAGCTTATTGCATTAAATTAATTATCAGGTTGCCTGGAACCAAAGCTTCTTAAAATGAAAACTGTTTCACTCGGGAAATTTATGCAAGATCAAAAGCGGAAGATGGTCTCATTGAGGGAAGAGAAAAATATCCTGAATGCAGACTCTGGGGTGTCGGGCCTGGAACCTGGTGCAGCGTGTGTCATTTCCTGTGGGGGGGTCCGCGGACGCAGACCGGCAGCCTTTACTATCCTCAGGTTGTGCACGCTCCCTCTCTTAGAAGCTCGTCTTGATTGTAGGGAGGAGCAGCCCACCACAGGCGGGCTTAAGCAGGGAAGGGCATGCGTTGTGGGGTGTGGGACACCTCATATACCCTAAGGAGGCCAGGTGAAAACTGGGGCCCAGTCCCAGCCCAGACTGCGGGGGCCACGCCTTCCCAGGTGTGCAGCTCCAGGCCTGGCGGCTGCTCTCCCCTCACTCTGCACAGGAATTTTCTCTGTTCTGGGATTGCCGCGTCTGCTCGTCTTGTGTTCATCCTCCTGCCTGCACCCCTTGGAGGAACCGACTGGCTTAGCTTCTCTTGGGCACCTGCACCCGGTGCACTGGAGGGGTGTGGCGTGCAGCCTGTGTGCCTGGGGCGGGCACCCCTTACAGGAGGCACAGCCTCCAAAGGTGCCAGGCAGGGGCCAGGGGCACATGCATTTAAAGCCATGTCTGCAGCTTATGGGCTGCTTTCATTGTCCTGGAGTCTGAAGGCTCAGAAAGCATCTTGTTTCCACCTGTGTAAGAGCTGCCCCCTGCCCTAGCTGACAGGATGCAGGTGTCAATGAGGGACAGAACTGCTGTTATGGGCCCAGGTCATACACAGGTCCCTTGGGAGGGCCTACTGCTCGCCACTCTGCCCGCGCTGGCCTGTGGTTCGTCCCCTTCCAGGTGGCTTCAGTGTAAGCTCCCTCTTGTTTGTGGGTGTGAGGGTCGTGAGGGGGAGAAGTGTGGCAGCTGCATTGCCCAGGGAGCAGGCGGCACTCTCAGGTCCCGGGCTGGCTGCGGTCTGCTCTGCCGCTATCAGCCCGGCTCACTGCAGTCAGCACCTTCCCAGTAGGACAGAAGTCTTCATGACTTAGGAAATGCGCAGGACCATCACATTCCATCCTGAGTTTTGTGCTAGGCTTTGCCACCAAGACCTTCCCCATGACCGTGGGCACAGGAAAGGGAGGCTGCGGGGACATCCTCAACCCCTGCCTGCCCGCCCTCCCATGCATGTGTTTGTGAGCCTGTACAGGGCTTACTTCCGGTGCTTTCTCATAGGACAAGGTGCTTTGTATTCACATTGCCTGGGTGGCAGCTGGACGCAAGGACCAGACAGTACTTGCCTGTGTAGGTGTTGACCCTCTCTTTTGACATCTGCCTGTAAGGACATGACTGCATGTGGAGCATCCAGAGGGACAGGAGAGCCCTGGAGCTGAGACCGTGGGGACAGCCTGGTCTGGTCATCTTGGGGTTGTGACAGTCCAGCTGGGAGAGGGCAGGTATTGAGAGGGTGCACTTAGCTCTCCCTCAGACCTCGGTCATCTTCGTGCCAGTGGCCCTCTCTTCCTTCTGTCCCCCTTCATTCAGCAACCCAGTTTGCCTGGCACGTGTCCAGTCTCAACTTGGAGACAAAGTTGTACTAGGAAGCCATTATTGAGTACCCGCCCAGGGAAGGGGCTGTGAGGGAGGTGAAAGGACTAGAGGACGTGACTCTCCATCAAGGACAACAGCCTGCACAGAATAGTGAAGGATCATCTTGGGGCAAGAGCTGGGCCAGCTTGGAGGATAGCGCATTGTCCCACGCAAAGTGCTGAAGAATTAATGAGGACAGGCCTTTGCCAAGTGGGGTTAAGGAGCTCAGTCCCTTACGTCTGACGGAGCCTGCTGGGACTGTCCCCAGTGCAGACAGCCTGTGGGATTTCCACTGCTCCTCACTGCTTTCGGGGCCTGGGAGTGGGGTGAGCCTGTGCGGAAGTGGGTTCGAGCCCACATTCCCTGGGAAGGTGCTGCCAGGTTTGCAGGTCACGCTGACTTGGGTGACAGGCCTCACTGCTGCCATTCAGGGCAGGTCACCAGGTTTCTTCTCTGAGTAGTGTTCTGTGCTGTGTCTGATGCACAGGGTGGGGCAGGGGACGGAGGACTTAATCTCTGTGCAGAACTTGGTCTGACGGAATGACAGCTGCTGTGGGACAAGCCTCAGGTGTCCGGTTCTCATTTTAGGGGACGTTTGGACAGATGTTTCCTCAAGTTCAGAACTGGCTTCAGTTGGAACTGGAGATTCCCACCCACTTGCCTGTGTCTTTGGTCACCCGAGGTCTTGGGAGATCTGACCACCATATCAGGTTTTCCATTGTTTTCCTGATGTTCTCACACCTAATCCTGGTGCTACGTTGGGTCACTCCTGCCCTGTGCTGTCACCCAGCAGCTTCAGTCTGACTAGTGAAGGCATTTCCCCAAGTGACTCTTCCTCCCTGAAATTCTGGAAGGCATTTCCGGCTAATAAAGTGGCAGGCGCTTCCCACGTCGTGCCCTCTTTGTCCCTGAGAGTTGCTGTGAGTGGGCGGGAGGCGGGAGGCGTTCCTTAGAGCCACCAGGGGGATTGGGCGTGGCCAGGCTCTGCAGGGACGTGACCCTGGGAAACACGCTGGGGCTGACACGTGGGTGGGAACTCCAGTGACCTGGTGGGTGCTGGGTCTGACCCAGCAGCTGGCCTGTGGGGGACAGTGATGCAGCTGGCCCAGGAGACGTCCACAGACCAGACTGAGCTCTTGATCCTTGCGGTAAATGTGGGGTGGGGATGGCTAGCTGTGTGCTGTTTCACCATTTCAAATGTGCAGACCTGTTACTGACGACGGAGGGAGCACCTTCCAGGGGCGGGTGTGCCCTCTCCCTGTTGTCCCCCTCAGTGCCACCGTCTGCAGGGTCCCTAGAGTGACCTGCAGTATTTGAATCATAAATGTGGCCAGTGCGGACACTCGGACTTGGGGAGACAGCCCCTGATACCTGTCTCTGAGGCTTCTAGTGACCTGATATCCACCCCGGTGGGACTTTCTGCCCAGTACCTCTGGTGCATGAAAAGCCCCCGATACTTGACAAGTACTCTAATAATGCCTTCTGCACCACCCAGATCTTCCCTCTGAAAGCTGCACATCTTTTAGGGTTCAACCACCTACCACCCCAGTCGCCCAGTGTGCCCATCGTAGCTTCTTACGCACAGCAGTATCCCTTTGTGACCTGACTGTGCCCTGTGGTTGGTGTCTGCACAGAGCACTGGGCTGCTGTTGCTTTCCCTGTTAAGTAAGTGACTTTGGAAAAGCACTTCCCACAGGGTCTGGCAGGTAGAAAGCACTTATTAAATGCTGGATGCCACTGTGCTTTAACTTATGCAAAACATTTGCTGGGAGCTGGGCTGTGAGGGGTCTGGAAGCCCTGTGTCTGTGCCCACTGTTGGGTGGGTGCCTTACGGAACACCAGTTTGACCCAGAGGGTTCTCTGGGGAAGCAGCGAGCACAGGTCTCACTGTATCTAGAACACGAGGGGGCCTCGCCTGACCTGTCCCTTCCCACTGGGGGACCTGTGCAGACTGAGTGTCTGCAGTGCCCACTCAGACGGGTTTGGAAGGCTCAGGGACAGCCTCAGTGCTCTCTCATGAATTTAATGAGCAGAGCAGCAGACCAGGCCGGGAAGGACGCTGGGGAACTGGAAGACAGGCTGAATGGATGGGGCCAGGAGCAGCCAAGGGGCTGGTCCAGTGTGGGGTCCCTGGGGTGACCCTCTTCTGATATGATTTTCACAGTCCAGAAAAGAGAGATGGGGGCAGCCCATACCTCTGACCTAGGAACTGGAGCACCACTTGGATTTCTAGGGAGGGAACCCCTGATTCCTCTCCTTTGAGGGGCTTAGTGTCCCTCTGTCTGGCTACTACTGGGGGCCCCACAGTGTATCGAAGCTCCTTGAACCCTGGGGAAGCCCCCAGGAGGCTCGGCCTCCCACCCCTCCACCTGGACACCCCCAGCAGTGCCATAGCTGGCTAGTTGGCTGCCATCTTGCCCTGCCTCCTCTGGTTTCGCTGCAGTGCTGGGTCTTGCTGAACGGGAACTGGGAGTCCTGCGGAAAGGCCGCAGTGAGCCGTGGTGACTTGCAGACCAGCTCCGAGCTTACTTGGGAAAGAGGATGGTCATACTTAAATGAGAAGGGGCGATCGGTGCATTTCTTGAAGCATGTGCGAGGCAGTGGGTGAAGAATTAAACCAGTGATTAGACGGTTTTGAGCATGTTGCAAAATTAAGGACTGCTCTATTAGGTGTTTCTCTTGCTTTTGGACACTTCTGCTGGCCTCTGTTGTAGCAGCCTCCCTTTGCTTTGGAATGCTGTTTCCTGGGCATGGGGTGGGTGAGAGAGTAAGAATTGTTGGCCGCTGCTACCATTTGTAAAACTGCAGGAGCCTAGGAAGCCAAACAAAGTCATCGTAATCCACAGCCCTAAGCAAGGCTGCCACGATTCCTTCTGGCTTTATTGTCTTTGTTTCTTAATGGAGATCTGTTACAGTTTCTTTTCCTCCCTTGAAAAATTTAACACTACATTATAAACATTTTTAAGTGATCTGAAAAGGTTTTTTTATTAGCAGGGCATGGATATGCCCTGATGTACCTAGCTAATTCCCTGTTGGTCATTGAACTTACAATGAACGCCTTTTTATACAAACTGTGGCCGCATTTTCTACTATTTCCTTAGAATAAATTCCTAGGAGTGGAATTACAGGGTCAGAGAGTTTGAATACTTCGAAGACTTTTGATAGATGTTGTCAGCTCCTTTCCAGAAAGGTTGTACTAGTTTATACAGGGACCAGCAGATTCTTGTACCTTTGCCACATTGAATGTTAACATCTGCAAATAATATCTTTGTTCATTGCGTAGGTGGCAGTTGACATTGCCTTTTTCAATACTAGTTCTCTTGTATCGAACGGCTTCCCTGTGTATTAACTAGTCTGTTTTTCTCATCACTTTGTAGATGCCATTTAATGAATACTACACATTACGTCCCTTTGTCTGCTTCTGGGGGCCAGTATTTCCCCTGACTTTCTAAGCAGAGACCTAATTTTATGTAAATTCTTATTGGTTTTTCTTTGTGGTTTCTTTCATTGCTTTTAAGCTTAGAAATGCCTTTCTCATCTAGAAGTCAGATAAATAGCCTTTACTTACATATTACTCTGGCGTTTGCTCTGCTTGCTTGGTTTCCTTACTGACCTCTTCATCCGCCTGAGTTTATTTGGTATTTTTGAGGAGGGGAGATCTAAGTTGATTTCCCACCTCCTTCTAGATCAGCGGTTAGCGGTTCTCAACCTGCCGGTTGCGATGTCTTTGGGGGTCGAACGACCCTCTCACAGGGGTCACCTAAGACCATCGGAAAACACGTATCAGATACTCACATGACGATCCATAACAGCAGCAACATGACAGGTATGAAGTAGCAACGACAATAATTTTATGGGGGTCCCCACACCGTGAGGAGCTGTATTAGAGGGCCGCGGCCTTAGGAAGGGTGAGAACCACTGCCCTAGTAGCTCACTGATTTTCCAGTGGGGATGGCCACTTGCTGTTTTGTCGTTTTTGGGAAAGCAGTTTCGAACCACTCTTCCCTGATCCTCCTTCCTGGGTTGGGGCTTGGTGGGGAGGACCAGCGTCCTTCGCTTAGACCCTTTGAGGCCAGTGATGCTCTGTATTTACAGAGCTCGTCCCCGTGTCTGCTCACAGCCTCCCGGTTACAGCCTTCAGCCTGCTTTGTGACAGGTGCTGGTGGAGAGTGGGACACTGAGTAGACAAGGCTTTGGCAGCCAGCCCGCCTGCACCCTCTGCACGTCAGCTCCAGGCTCCGCCCCGTGGGCCCAGCTGGGGGAAATCCACGTCCAGCCTTGGTGCCACCACTTGCTTGAATACCTCAGAGAAGTCTGCCTTAGTTACCTCTCGTGGGGCCCAAGTGAGACAAGGTATTTAAGAGTGTTTTGAATGATCCAGATGTAAAATAATGAAATGTTATGGAATTCGAAGCATTATAACACATTAAATTTAACCATAGGCACTAAGGGCTTGTGAGTAGCACCATCGTTTATTATCTGCGAGAACAAAACTGACAGACTGTCCTCCTACCGGTTTTAAGACTCGTCTCCATTTCTAAGATGTCAGGATGGGAACAGTCATGCATCTTGGGACATTCCGTGTTTGGACCTGAGTCGCCAGGGGAGTGAGCGGAGGTGTCTGGTCCTTGCCGTGGCCGTGGGCTCACCTGCCCGGAGAAGCACTGCCAGCAGCACAGTCACTGATGCGCCCAGAGAACCTTCGTTCACACCACTCGCCCAGGCTCACGTTTCCTCTCTGTAGCTCCCCTCGGGCTGCTTGTCTTGGAGGAGACGGTGTCCCCATGCTTCGTCTCACTTCCGTGGTGCCGAAAGGGAGGTCATACATTCCTCTCAGGTGCCTCCCGTGACTCACCAGGCACAAGCCATTGAAGCCACCAGAACGTGCCCTCCATGTGGACGTCCTCGGCGGGCAGGTGGACGGTCCCAGTGACCTCAGTGACAGGCTTCCTCCTGGGCCCCGGTGGACACGGGGGAGGGGACCCTCGCAGTCTGGTGGGCTTGCTTTGGAATTTCAGTTCTGTCTCGGCGTTTATTGCTCGGTGGCTCCTCAATAACATTTTCTTTTCGCCAAGTTTATTGTAAGAATGCAGCATGTAACACATACAACATAAAAATAGGTCTCAGCTGTTCATGCTGTCACCACGGCTTCGGCCAACAGCAGGCTATTAAGTTTTGGGGGGAGTCAACTTATATGTGGATTTTTGACTGCACGGGGGGGGACGGCACCCCAACCCCCCACCCTCGTGTTGCTCAAGACTCAACTGTGTATGGTTCAGCTTTTATTTTCTTTCATTAATGAAAATTAAAACATTCTCCTCTGATGTCTGTTGACTTTCTGTTGGGAATAAAGATTTCCTTCAAGTCTTCCAACAGTGTTCTTTTTCTTCCCTGGTGTTTTAGTTCTGATCGGTGTTACAAGGAGCCGTGCCTCATTCCAACCCTGCACTCCTCTCTCTTACCTTTTCCTCCTCGGAGGTGTTCAGTGACAGTGTGGTAGGAAAAGGCCCTTGCTTCTCGGAGCTTGTATCTTAGCTGAGTCCTGAGACTGTCGCCCCTCCCCCATGTCATCAGCCCTTGACCCAGCCCCCGACGGCAGTTCAGGGGCACAGCGCCCAGCACTGCTCTTCTTATGCTGGCTTTTTCCCCTGCCATTGACCATTGACCATTGACCATTGACCGTCGGCAGTCACCTCATGCCCTGAGCATGCCTTTCCTCGTGTAAAATAGGTGGCTTCGTCCCATCTCTGAGTTGTCTTACGTAGACGAGGGCACCCGGGTCTTACTAAAGCGGAAGGGTCCTCAAGTGCGTGTGGAAGCACAGGTGCTTCTCTGTGTCCTGCTGATGGGAGGCGCCTGGGGCCCCGCCCCCACCTCGGCCGTGTGGGTGGAGATGGGCTGGGGGTCCCTGAGGGAGCGGTGCCCCTGGAAAGCGGAGGGGAGCAGGGAGAAGCATGGGGTTTGGTTTTCTCAGGGCAGCCTGGGGGAGGGAAGGTGCAGCACCGAGCCCCGTGGTTTGCAGTGCGTGGACGAGGGGGACGGTGTGTCTCGCGGGAAGCTCAGTTTGTTGCTCTCTAAAGCCGACTCAGGTTCCTGGAGAATCATTTTGTTTGGGTTTTAAGGAACGTAATCCATGTGGTCCTTTAAGCTCCAGGAAGCAGTTCGTTGTCCTGTGGGCTGGGCATTCAGGTGGTGGTTGTCAGAGTTGCACGGCCCTGGGGCGGGGGCACCGCCGGGATGAACTGGTCTCGCCTTCTTTAGACTGGTGACTGCCCAGGCCCCGGGAGACTGCTGGCCTCGACGGATGGGTTCCTCCTGCAGCCGGCTTAGAGCCATCTGCCACCACGGCCTCTGTGTGGGCTTCTCTCTCCTAGGCCCCCCTTCCCCAGTTCCCTGGGCTCTGCTGCTTAACTACCAGCTCATCCTTGCCAGAGTAGGCTGGGGGGGCGGGCAGGGGGAGCAAGGGGTGGGGGCGGGATGAATGCCGAAGCCGTGCGGCCCTCTGAAGGGGGGGTGGGGTCTCTGCCTGCCCTCCCTCTGCTTCCTGTTCGGGAGCGGCCAGGAGTTAACCAGAAGGTTGTCCCTGCCAGCTGGTGGGTAAGTAAGTGGTCGTGCACCGGGCGCTTTGGCCAAGAGCTTCGTGCCATTTCCCCTCTGCTGCTTTCTGGTCCTGCCCGCACCTGCCAGCCGCCACAGTCTGCCCAGCAGTGCCCAGGAGAACATGGCTCAGGACGGGACACAGTGGCTGTGACTTCCCGTTGAAGGCGGCTGCCTGTTGCTGCAGAAATTCAGACTCATAACTGGGTGTAAGGTCGGCCATGCTCAGGAAACTCCCCTGCCTTCGGGCTGGGTTTCCCAGAGTGGCTCGCTGCCCGGGTGGGAGGCTTCTTGCAGACGTGTCACTGCTCCACCCCTGGCCCTCCTCACCTGATTCTGCCTGTGTCACTGTTCCCCGTCATCTTGCGCACGCAGACCCCCTGCCCTCCTCCTCAGGGAGAGGCTTCTGTTGCCTCGGTGGTGAATGAGCTGTCCACATCCTTCAGCGTCACCCAGAGTAAGGTGACCGCCTCCACGGCGGGCCTTGGGACAGCCCACTTACACAGGTTCTAAATGCATCCAGAGGGCCTCCTTTCTGACTGCCAAATGGCGGCCTTAAAGGGAAGGAAAGTAAGGTTTCTGCTTTGCTAGGTCCTTTGTGGTTCTCAAAGAGCTGTATCCTTATTTCTCTGGGTTTTTGTCAGCATTCCTTGTGAGTGTGTATATTGGAACAAATCCCCAAGGACTCATAGCCGTGCAGATAAAAGTTGTTAAAAATGTTCTGGGTGCTCTGTTTTGTCAAGGGGGGTGTGAGTAAATGTGAATTAGGGCACCACCCTACAGGACAATAGGAGGAGTGGCTTGATTTGGGGAATGCTAGCGGCCTTTGTCAACAGTGTATCCTGGCGTCTTAATGCTACAACTGAGAGAGGAGGCCCTGCCCATCATGTACCAGTCATGGGCTCTGTGTCCAGACAGTGGGTTCTGACCCTGGCTGGGCCCCTTTGCTTTAAAAAAATTTTTTTAATGGTGGTAAAATATGTAATAAAATGTACCATCTTACCATTTTTCAGTGTACAGTAGAGTGACACTAAGAATACTCACACTGTTGTGCAAACATCACCACTGATCACCTCCAGAACTTTCTCCTCTTCCCAGACTATTTACTACGCCCATGAAGCACTACCTCCTCATCCCCCGCCCTGGCACCACTCTTCTGCTTCCTGTCCCTGTGAATGTGATGACTCTCAGTACCTCGGGGTATACAGGGTTTGTCCTTTTGTGACTGACTTGTTTCACTTAGCAAAATGTCCTTAAGGTTCACAGAACTCCCCCCCAGGGTGTGCATGGATCATGATTGCTGATCCGTTTGTCCATGGACACGGTTGCTTCCACCCTTTGGCCGTGTGAGCATGGCTGTACAAGGCCTCTTCCTGCCCCTGCTTCCAGTCCTTGGGGCGTGCACTCAGAAGTGGGGTGTGGGGCCGTGTGAGCTTCGAGGAACAGCCATACCGATTTCCTGAGCAGCTGCACCATGTACGTTCCCACCAGCCGTGCATGGGGTTCTAGCTTCTCCGTACCCCTACCAGCACTTACTGTTTTCTGGGGTTTAAAAAAATATTATTGTTGGTTTGTTTGTTTATTTTTGATAGTCTTACTTTGCCTTTTGACCTTGGGTGGTTCAGAGAGTTGAATGCATTAACACATGTAAAGGGCTCGGAGCCTAGTAAACGGCCCACAGACCTTGCTAAACAATTTGTGTCAAGTTTAAATTTGTGGACAAAGAAGCCGAGGTGACCCTGACTGCAGTGCCGCGCTCCCTTCCTGACGACCGCAGGCTCAGGGTCAGGGACAGTACGGGGAGTCCCCAGGGGGCCACGTGAGACAGTGGGTGGGATGACTTCTCTTTCTCATGGTTTCACGTGTAGTAGCAGGCTCATTCCTTTTATTTGGCAAGTGATTTCGAAGAGTCTGTGAAGAACCTTTACTTTCCCTTGAGTGGATTATATGGGACTTGGAAAACCATTGCTCTCGGTGTTTGTGTCAGTCTGTCCACCCAGGAAAGCCGTTCAGCAGTGGCTGGGCTGTTTCAGGATCAGGCGCCTCTGGGAAGCAGGAGGAAGAAAAAGTGGAGGAGACAGACCTGTGTGTGGGGGGGACACAGGCACCGGCAGCTGCGGGCAGGAGGGCCTGCCTTGACCATCGGCCGCGTGTGGTGGGGTGGCCTCTCCAGGCCTGTTCTGGCATCTGCTTCAGGTGTTGCTTAGAGCAGCGCTTACCCTTACTCAGCCAGGCAGTGCCTGTGGGTGGGAGCCCTGGGCCTCCCACAGCCCAGCTGCGTGGTCAGCGCCGAGGGGCCCGGAGTCTGCAGCCAGGGGCCCGTTTGATTCCAGCTCTGCCACTTGATCCACTGTGGGCAGTAACTTAACATCTTTGTGACTTTGTTTCCTCTGGGGTAAAATGGGAATCAAATTGCACCTGCCTCATAGGGCCATTGGAGATGACCTGAGTTAATATGGTCACAGCACCTCATAGCCACCACCTGCGTGGGTACCAGTTGTGGGTAGAGATGTGCCAGGCTTCTGATGAGTCCAGAAGCCTGGGATTGAACTTTTATAAGCAGGGCCTGGCCTGTTCTCTTCACTTTCTTAATAAAATACATTTGCTTATTGTCTGAATGCTCTCTGGGTACTTATCAGTGAGCTGCTTCTCATTCTGGATATGCAGGTTTTCATGTTTTGGTGGTAGTGGTTTCTGAAAACTTACTTATAAAATATGACTGGATAAAGAAGCTGTGGTACATATACACAATGGAATATTGCTCAGCTGTAAGAAAAGATGAAATATTGCCATTTGCAACAAAATGGATGAACCTGGAGATCATCATGCTAAGTGAAATAAGCCAGACAGAAAAAACAAAGAACTGTATGACTTCACTCATATGCGGAATATAAAACTGAAAGCAAAGAAAAAAGAAATGAAGAAACAAATAACCCATGGACACAATCAATAGTTTAATGTTTATTTGGT